>VOMN01052805.1:0-39714 GCA_014899125.1 Orchestia grillus | reverse complement strand
ACTAGCAAAGTAATTCTGAAAATAATAGACTTAAAAGCTGAATTTTGAATGAAAAACACTGAGAAAATTATCAATACGATAGACGAATTGTTTTAGTGGTAGACATATTCATATGCAGGCCACATAGGCTCCTTCATAATGGCATAAGCAGTTCGGTTCAATGTGTAATCAATGACACATGCTGATGCTCTTTCACTTCGCTGAGGTCAGTCTGGCGTAATGAGAAGGTAACGTTAGTAATATTTCAGAAAAGTAATCTAGCGAGCACACATCTGAATACAAATACCTAAAAGGAAGAGTATGAATGCACTAATGCAATCTTGCTATGAATATTCACAGGTTAAAAGAATATTTTCAGATACATCGATGCCACAGATCAGAATTGTTCGCAAAAAGCTAATAAAATGGTTAGTGCCGTAGAAACTGGGAGCATCGTACTCGATGAAGGACAATTGCAGTTAAGTTCTGCGTGGCAATTTTCAACGATGTGTGGAATAAACTTAGATCTCTTTGTCTATTCGCGATGAAACAAAGGGAGAAACTTTTAATAAAACCTGTCAATGATATTCGTTCAATTTTTTATTGAACATACCGCATACATGCTTGTGATGTATATAAATTCTAAGAATAATCATGATAACTACTTTGACTGAATCGCAGAAAGAAAACAACAGTGCTTCGAATGAATATTGAAAATATAGATTATTCATCGTGATTCCCGGTGAGTGATCGCGAATAGAGAAAAAAATGTTACCATTTCTGAGCAATAACAAAACCACCTTCAATCTCAAAATAAAGAAGAATTGATTACGAGACAAAAATGAACCGACGTTTGCCATTAGCGTAATCATCGCCACATCTAACTGGAGGTGTGGAACATCATATTCTTTTGTCAGATCCACCTGGACAGATGTGGAACGTATTCCCCAGTCAAATCCACCTGGACAGATGTGGAACGTGTTCCCCAGTCAAATCCACCAGGACAGATGTGGAATATCATATTCCTCAGGCAGATCCACCTGGGCAGATGTGGAATATCATATTCCTCAGGCAGATCCACCTGGACAGATGTGGAACATCATATTCCTCAGGCAGATCCACATGGACAGATATGGAGCATCATATTCCTCAGTCAGATCCATCTGGACAGATATGGAGCATCATATTCCTCAGTAAGATCCATCTGGACAGATATGGAGCATCATATTTTTCAGTCAGATCCATCTGGACAGATATGGAGCATCATATTCCTCAGTCAGATCCATCTGGACAGAAGTGGGACATCATATTCCTCAGTCAGATCCATCTGGACAGATGTGGGACATCATATTCCTCAGTCAGATCCATCTGGACAGATGTGGAGCATCATATTCCTCAATCAGATCCATCTGGACAGATATGGAGCATCATATTCCTCAATCAGATGTGGAACATCTCTGCAAGCAAACAGTTTGCGGTAGTAGCGTGCCTTCGTCTGTGACGGCAAGATCACATCATATATGAAAAAAATGGAGGATGAACTAAGCCAATAAAAAACTAAAGTACACAATTTGTCTTTAGAACATGAAACCCATTACTATTCTCATACTCGTGAACACTATTTTATGCGCACAAATGTTAATTCTTAGGCAAAATTATTTTTACTTGAATTCTTTTAACCTCGGCTGCACAAAAATTACAATTATTTATTTTTATTTCCGTAAACTGAATGTTATTGGTTGACACTCGTTATTTTCACGTCCCAGTGTAATTTTCGTACTTTTTCGGTTGCTTCTAGAGCATTTTTCCCTCTAAAGAAACCACTATATCATTTCAAGACATGACACTCGTTGAAAAAACTCTACTTAAAAAAGAAATTTCATGTACAATATGTATCATGAAAAATTTGCTCCAGCCTTTAATTTCATTCATACAATTTTATTCACACCTGTCATTTGCGTCGGCTGAGCAGAGAAAGTATGCGTCCTTGGCAGCAGGGCCAAAAAATAACTTATTTTTATTTATTGCTGGGATATAATACACGTCACATTTACAGTGCATCACTTTCGCAGTTGTAGACCCTAAAGCTTTGACACATTTTACCAACAAAATTTACTATCTCGTTTGATTTTATCAGCGCTGTGAAAAGTATACATATTCTTTTGAAGAAAATAGTCAATATAATTTGTTTATCGCACTAAAAAGTATGGAATGCAATTTACCCAGGCTCGATTGTAGAAAAACTCAAACTTCCCCGTTAATTAAATCAAGTATTCATGATTAACCCTAACGAAAGAACTCAGATTCACAACACCAAGCTTTTCCATCCTTCATTGAATTAAAAAAATAGTCGACGCGTTTATACTTCGTAGACGACTCTTCACACGTTCTCAGCCAATATCGTCTCCTTTAAGTGATAGCGACCTTTATTCATCCCACTATCAAGACAAAATAAATGCACGAACCAGAAAAGCGCTCATTTTTTCTCCTTAGTAAATAATCTTTGTTTTCTACATCTTCGTTCGTAGTAAGTCAGACACTGCCCGGGCACAGTGAAGGTCATAATAAGGGCAGTGAAAGCAGAGTAACCTGATCACAAAGCAAAGAACGGCAGCGCATGTTTGCCTCCTCCAGCAGTACCCCAGGTGCGGCGTCCGCCATCGGATTATCGACAAAGCCCCGAAGCCCTGCAGTGCCTTCCTTCAGATGCGCTAAAAGAAATGCTTCGCGGAGGTTGAGATAAATTACAGCGCACCGTGAAATCGTCTCTCTAATGACATCATCCTGGCACCTTTGAGAACAATGCTCAGTTCCACGACACAACTCATTCCAGAGACTGGAAAGAGTAGTAATGAACTTGGCTTATCGTGTGTACGTGAACATAATCGTTCAGCTCTTTTGGACGGTAATTAACTCGTGTGAAGAATGTATGTGGGACTTCAATTGTTCTCTGGAAATGTTTTTTTAAATTTTAGCACCTCCACCTCTAGTAAAACAACAAATTTATAGCCACTAAAGAATGATCATCACACCTTTCGTATACTTCAAACTGATGCTTCGATTATTTGTAAAAGTTTAGTTTATGGTTATTGGAAGTGCGAGACTTTAAAATTTGCTCGATTGATCGCCCATAGTTTTAATCGAGTTTCGCTAAATGTACCCGCTTAGATTCACATTGCAAAACTAGTACCTCATGAAGGGCATCGTATGTCAGCAGCGTCGACTGCTTTGGAATTTGGGTTGCCTGTGTTTACAATTGTTGAAAACACTTTTACGAATCATTTTTACTATACAGTAAACAAAGTTGACTGAACATTCGTGAGTAATTCGTAGCAGGGCTAAAACCTTGAACGAAACTACAGACAACACCAAAACTTGATCCCCTCGTTCATCTTCGCACTTTAGGTCAAAATTAACAGGTCTTGATCTTCAGACACATGTTTGCACTCTCTGTCTAATTGAACTGAACTGGATCGTCAGGTCCAGATCTGCATTGCGTGTCATAATATCCGCGGCGAATGTTGTGTCTGGGAAGCGGAACACACTTTGTTCAGACCTGTTCTTCCAAAACGTCAACTGCAAATCGTGGATGTTCAAATGCTTTGTGATTACAGCAATACAATGACTCGTGTTGGCTTTTCTGGGAAAAAAGTTGAGAGTGCAACTTTTCACAAGTTGTTTTCCGACTTAACTGAAGGAATATAAATATGAATCAAAATTGATCTTTACGCGCCTATAGCGATATAGTAAATGGATTTCTTTAATTCTTAATCCATGAACGAATGACGTATATTTATCAGAATATTTCACTTCAGCGCAATATTACAGAATAAAAACAACGGTAACAGAAGGTGATGGCTGTAGGTCATCTATAGATTATAAGGTGACTGTCCATTTTTCAACTAAACTCGCGTATGAAACGTGAAAAGTGCATAATGTTAACTTATTTGTTCGTTTGGGTTAATTGTGTAAAATGAATTCTTGTCGTTACGATTACTCAATAGCTTCTATTTTAGGGCCTGGGCAATATTCGTCTTTCAAATCTTGTTTCTGATGCAAATAACTGACAAACAACTAACAATGTAAACCTATTAGCATTTACCAAGAAATCAGCTTATGCATTAACGGGTAATGTGCTCAAGGTATCATTTCACGGCATATTAAAGGTAATCATTTTCCATACCCTAAAACTAGAACCGAAAACCACTCACTATACCAGCATGCGAATAATACAAAAACTTGCATTTAAATTAATATTATTACATTCATTAGCTTAAAGACATCAAGTGTGATTCAAAGAGAGCAAAGAGATGAAGGGACCATTTATTGTGGACCGTAGGAAACGTAGAGTCCGTCCACAGGTGTGTCCACACACCGAATTCTCTGTTCACAAAAGCCGCAATTTAAAAAGGAAGAGGAAGAAAAGACAAAGAAGAATCAGCGAAGAAAGTGTGAAAATTGAAACAAGCAAAGTGGGGATGAAAGAAATAAGTTCCGAAGGCTTATCTATAGCTGAGGTAACGTAACAGTGCTCCTCTGGGGTCGCCAGTTCCTATACCATAGGATAGACAAACCTAACCCTACTGCCTATCCTACATCAGCTGAGGGAAAAAAAACTTGTATCAGACCAGGAAATATGAAAAACAACTACTTCAAGCTTTGAGCGAGTTTGCAGGTCCGCCATAAAACGAACAGATCGAAAACATTACGTTTGAGATAAAATGAAGGCGTTATTCCGTATAATAACTTTCGTTAGGCTCAATTTTACTAATCATTTGTTCTGATGTAATAAATTGGCCAATTAAGAAAAATTTAGGAAAGGTGTGTTGGCATTTTAAGATTCGAGATTCCCGCGTCACTTGATAATGCTAGACATCGATGTAACTGCAACACGTATACAGAAAAGTAACAGTTTAGACAATTATCAGCTGTTAATTCACTTTGATTTTTGAAGGACTGCTTACAACACGTGGAATCCATTCGCTCATTGTCTTCGTCAAAAAAAGTATCATAAGCCTACTATCTTGGCAAGAGTTGTCTTAAGAAAGTTGATTGCCTTCTAATACAGTACATTAATTCGCTTAAAATAAATATTTCATTCGAATCGTATAGATGGGCTTACGCTGTTTTTTCACACAAATTACGAGTCTCGATACAAAAAACTCTTGAAAAGACAGTGATGTTAAGATCCTTAGACTGACGCACAAGTTCCAGTCCACAAGCCTAATTACACAAAAGACAGTCCAAGAAAGAAGAATAAAGCTGCAAAATTGACGAGCCAAAGCTTTCACGCAACCACTGTCACCTAGAAATAGGTGATATAGGTACACTGTATCATGCAATTCCTATTTCCAGTCCTCTGTGAGACCGTGGTGTCAACATGTACACCTCATCAGGGCAGAATCAAACAAGTCCGCGGAGAGCGGAACCCCTTTTACAGAACATGTCTCCGTCCCCGTGGGTCGTTCTCTAAATGACCGGCCATGGAGCAGTCAAAATGATCCACGGCCCGGCGCCCAATTCCAGAAATTGAGACCCACTTGCAATAGGCCTTGTCTCTGGAACTTCATGATCAGCGAGCGCAATGAGAAATGTTTATTTTGTAGCGGGATTAAAAGTGCAAAATGAATACAAAAACTGATACGAACTTTAAATGTTCACTGCTGGCATTGTCAAGAATGTACCAGAAAGGTGAAGTGAGAGGTTTGAGTTATGTATTTATTTTTGTATCAAATCGACTCATTTCCTCCCGCGGCTGACCCTTCTTCGTAAAGCTACCACGGTAACAGATTGCAAGCTAAACTGATGATCAAACTGAAAGTGGTCACGGTGCTGCGAGAAAAATTTAACTCAATTGTCCACGAAGAAAAGTGATAGTTTTCCATTCGATTCTCAGTCGAATATCCAGCGCCAATTTAACTGCACGTGAGACGGCTTTCAGAGTATCATAGAGCAGGGCTATCTAGCACGACAACAACGATTAGTAATATATAGCAACGACGAATAATTCCTATTTTGCAGTGTAACAAGCATTACAGCAAGATGGCTAATAGTAAAACGACTAGCATTACAGTGGGACAACAATCGCATCTAAGGGAAAAATTAACAAGCAATAAAAGTCACGCTGAGGGAAAAATATCTACTGTGCAGCCTGAAAATAAACTTTAAAAATCTGAATTGGACTCAATTCGTCATTTGTAAGAGTCTGACCTTAGATTAAGCATTCAAAGATAGATGCTGGGTGCATCTAAGAATGGTTATGGTTCACTCATTAATCAATGTGTGCTTTCAGCTCTAAGCATAATTTTCGGTTAACTAACGTGCAATCATTCTTAAAAAAGGTTTGTGACAAAACTTATTTGGCTTGAACAAAACTGTGAAAAATAAGGGTTTCATCATACTAAAGTTCAACAAATTGAAGGAGCTATTAAAGTACATCATATCAATCCAAGCATATGTACACAAATGAAAACGTAGCGCACCAAAAAAACACTTTAATGAAAAAAATTGTACCAGAATTTTTACGTCATATGCGCACTAAACTCCAAGTCGAAAAAGGGTCTTTGAAAGCCGCTTCCCAATAGAAAAACACGTATAACACGTATATTGTAGGAACACGAACAACCAAGAATTGGTCGCGTATAAGCAATAAATTCGACCAACGAGTACCTCACCAATATACAAAAAAGAAATGCCTTTGACGAGTCACCACAAAATGCTTGCGTAGTGGCAAAGAAAAATGCACCTCAACGTTATGAGGTTTTTCTCAGGTGCCAAAGTTTAAATATTATGAACCCTGGGCCGCTTTGCATAAAAGTTCCAAACTTTGTCCACCAAAAATAAACGGAACTTTGACCTAAAAGTTCGCTCTAATAAAACGGAAGCAATTTTTTCCCGCCAACTGAGGTCACTGAACAAAACTAAAGACCTGGGCTTCGCAGGAAGAGGATGCCGGAGTCTAAAACTGCCAGGGAAATTTATCGCACCACGACGGGCCGCGGCTGCACAACGGAAGTTAAATTTACGTATCATTAATAGCAAAAATACTTGAGTCTCCCCGATATGGAAATCAGTAAAAATTTCAATACATATTAGGTTGTTTAAACATAATGAGCAGCTCTCTGATTTCTGGCACTAAAGCCGACCTAATGTTCGGCCAGAGCATCTCATTTTTTTACAGCATCTATTCCCAGCTTATGAGGATTATTAAAATCTGCAGCACAGTAAACGTTCAATATTAATGCCGGAATATTTCCCTTTACTTGTACGTATTAATCTTGGGTCTACCTTGATTAACCTGTTAACGGTCTCCGCCCAGGTGGCCGGTGTTGCATTCACACGGTATGTGTAACTGACAGCAACCGTGTGAATGCAACAACAACATGGACATCATATGATGTCAATACCCATTAACAGGTTAAATTGTAATTTTGAGCAGCAAACGACTCCAGCGGCAGTATAATAAACACGAAAAACAATGGAATGAACTTTGGCTAAATCATTCCGCTCACCTTAAAAATATTATAAAATCAGTACTTAGGTGTAAAACGTGATGCTAGATGAAAAGAAAGTAATTAATTGCTAGCAAATTGAAAAAAATAATATACATTGAAAATTAGCGTAGTACACTACCTACAAACTACGAACTTAAACAGTACCATCACCTTTATAATTTCAAAATAATTATAAAATCAAGTATAAATAAGAAAAAAATCGGTAACACTATGCTTCAATGGTATAAACGCCCATTGTAAAAGCAACAGAAAAAATGAAGTCATCTAATTCAAAAATTCCGTTTGATTCGCAGAAAATTCTCAGTCAGCTCAAGAATCTTGTTTCATTTTAGAAGGGCAATTATGAGATCCCAGGTCCGGCCACCAATCTGGAACGTGCAACTCCCTAATGAGGAATCTTACGCAAAACTTGGAAGCTTGACGAGCAAAATTCCTGCGCTGATGGTCGAGATTCTGACGCCATGTTGATCGTCAAAGCCCCCGTGATGGGCGATAGACTTTTTTTCTTCTTCAGGGAACGGCCGATTGACTTTTTCTGGGCGGCGCGACGACGCTCCCTGGCCTCTCTGACCGAACCGGAAAAACGATGATGGTCAACTGGGATCTCCCAGACGGCTGCATAGGCATCGAGTCACTTTTTTGTGTTTGAAGTAGCGATACTTTTGTTTTTGCTGTGGAAACTTTAATACTGTCCCGTAGACTTTGAGATAGTCCTCTGCGGGTTTGTAACTTGGCGATTGAGGCTGCGATTCATGTGTTTTCTCCCTAAAACTTTAAATCAAACGGGTAGACTCGGAGACAGTTTTTCGTACGTGTGTTGTAAATGAGGAGGTGCGTGAAATTATTACCTGACCGCTTGTTTGATATTGTTGGGTGATCAATGAACATTGAAGTTTTAAGCCTCTGATAAGGTAGCATTGTTTCCTGACTTACATGAATGTGAATAAATTTTAGGAATCAACATAAGAGACGAACGTTTGGTCAAGATACGAGTATATGTATTTCCTCAACATGCGATGGGTGAATAAACTCATTATTCCTACAAATTTGAAACACGTTAACTTTTTTGTTATTAAATCTCTAACATTCTTTTCAACTTCACCGAAGTGAACATTCAACAGAAGCCTAAAATATCTAATTCTCTCGAATTTTATTCCACGAATTCAGAGCAGATTCTACACTGAAAAACCTGAGCTCAACGCATTTATTTGCGTAGCTACTCAATAACAATAATATTGAGATACGCAATCATTTCACCAGGCCTCGGAAAGTGCAGCCAATGCGTGATAATAGGATGCCATTGTAGACGTTCTGGTCTTTGGGAAAATCTCGTTCTGAATTTTATAATATTGCTCGTGTTTTCGTGAGCCCTTCGTGATGTAAAGTACATGAAATATGCCTCCGTGTGTTAATGCTTCATCTTGAGAAATACATGTTTTATTTCATTTTTAATTCAATCCTTTGGATATACACCATTCTCAATATGATTTCAATGAAAAACGGGAGTTTTCGAGGAATTAAAGAAAATAATTGTTGGGCCTTTTTACTTATTGCATAACTGGCGATTTTTGAGCTCTTGGCTTGTAGATCCCACGTCAGCTTACAAGATTCTAATGTCAGTTATGCAGTACAAAAACCATTCTTCAAGATGTTTTTCAGAACGCTGACATTTTCACAGAATTGAAAATACGGACACAACTTTTTAAATGCTTCAACTGTTTTTATTTTCGCACATCTAACAGCGATGAGTAATTCGATCATCAAAATAGCTAACTGGTGGAGAAGTTCCACCTTAAAACCCATTTTGCTAAGTAGCATAAGACATCATTTAACTTTGATTCTTCTCGCTCAAACTTTTCTGTTGCAGAGCCTTTACAATAAAATTCTCTGAAATCCGCGCGGTGAATTTCTTCTCTAGTCTAAAATCATATCTAATAAAGCAAATAACTGAATTCACATAATTTTCCCTAAAAATATATTCTTTAGTCTGTAGTTTCATCAGTTCTGTTTATACATGCAAATAATTATTTAAATTACTAATATTTTCGGAGAACGAACTTGTTTTCTGCGATGCACACTTGATAACGAATTGGAGTGGACATATTTTGCATCCGAGTTCCAGGAAAGTTCAATGAATAGCTTAGTTCCTCATACTAATTATTTCAACAGCAGAGAAGGCAACAAATTTATTCAAGCGATAAAGTGACATTTCGAATCACAAAGTTTTATGCAAAATAAATGAGCCTTTAAGAATATATTTACAAATTATAGGCCACTGAATACCTTTGACCATGGTCCTATCTAATTATTTCAATTAACTCTTGAACAATTACACCAGGAGCTGTTAAGCTGTCTTCCTATAATTACTTTCATTTTTATTGTCAATGTGTCGAGTACAAAACACACAGTTCATTGTAATTTCTAGGAACCTCATGCTTATCTTCAATATTTAATGATTTAGTTGCAGGAATCACAGTTTTGAAAAACACCCAAGGAAATGCTACTGATGAACTACACCGCATTATATTCTTATGATATTAAGGATTGAGACCTGGAAGCAGTGGTACAATATTGACGAGAGTTTTGAAAGGAAGCTCATTACAGACTGTCACTAAAACAACTGTACGGCAATTCATAAATGTGTTACTTTCATATTTATACTTTTATTCCCCAGACTCTACAAGGAAAACTCACGTGTAACTCCTATCTAGCAATATTTTACAATAACAAATTAAAAATAAATCATATACTCAGTGTGTCACACCATTGTATGCTATCCGCTTGACGCGATGAATTTTTTTAAGAAATCCCAAAAAGCTTTTAGTCGCAAAAATTCATAACTTTTCAAATTTTAATTTCTTATCGTGCACTTCGGACCAAACGGAAGGGGCATCACTAAGTGGCACCCTCGGCTTCGGGATGTTAAAGGAACATTCACTTGCTGGTGGTGATGCTCCGCTTTCGTTCAATCCAATAGTACGTTATTGCGAGAGATCACTGACGCGTTCCAGTGCACGTACAGGGCAGGACATGCATGGTTTATAAATAGGCATACGCAGCGCGATACAATGTTCAGGAAGAATGATGATACACATCTACGTAAGGGAATCAAGAGATTGAAGAAAGGATGGAGCAACCAAAATACTATTCTTTTACCATGTTAATCTAGGTCTCCAGACTTGAATCATTATTTATTGCTTATCACGCACAGGTGCGTTTAATTCTATCAATACCATCACACACCTTTCGCAGACGAGACACGGCAAATTAGCTACACGTACATTTTGAACATCCTGCTCCAGATGAGGCTGCTCGCGAGGCTTGATTAACTTTTCGTCAGCCCCCGCTGGCAATTAGGCATTTTTGCAGCATTAACTGCGTCATTAACAGACACAGCTTCAGATAACGGAACTCCTAATTACCGTATCAAAACTTCATTAGCACGGTCTTATCTGCACGTTATCGTCTTGATGGATGTTTATCCATACAACATGTTTTTCTCCGCCTAGGTAAATCTAGCGTGAACTTCCCTCGAACAAAATTGTTGTTAATAGATACTTTCTGCCTTGTCTAAAATATTGGAGCGATTTTACAACAGTTATTGCGCATGCATGACCTTAAGTTTTGGTGTCCAATTTTAAAGATTTTAAAAGTCTCCATTAGGGACTATTACCGAACAGAAGTCTGACAATATCACAGGTGTTGCGTGAGATGTGTTGGAGTCTCGCAACTTCCAAGAAATATGCCTGAACAATCCTCTCAGTCCTTTGTTAGAACGCTTCCAACTTATTCATAAATTCATTCCATAGATTGAAATTGATTGATTACATTAGTTTTCTTCAAACTCCCCATACACATGAAATGCGTTTTGAAGGAAGCATAAAGAAAGTACCATTTAGTATAGACTTTCGGAAATATTGAACCTATGCACAGGTGTGTTGGCACACACGACCTCCTGCGCACAGAAGCGTTAAGTTAAGAAAAAAGGTGGAGAAAAAGCTAGAAATAATCAGCCAAGAAGGCATGATAATATTAAGAAGAAAAGTGGGTACGAAGGATAGAAATCCCGAAAACCAAGCTCTAACTGAGTAACCTCACAGTGCTCTCTGGAGTACGCAGATCAAACACGGAAGTTTTATTCAACTCAGTCAACTTATCGACTTGAAGCTATGAACTTGCGTGTTGCATCAAACGTGCTCGAACGTTCATTTCATTCCAAAGAATAAGAAGATTAGGTGAAAAAATTATTTATACACCCTAATCGCATCGTGCGCCATGTGTGGTACAGGTAATATTACCTGACCTAAAAAAAACAATTCGCTTACATACGTGACATCAAATCTTCAACTTTCCGTGACATTTTTGCTCATTACTCGGATATGGTAGTTTGGATAAGAAGAATTCCTCGTTGAAATGTTTAAAAAATTTTATTCTAGGTATAATATGAAATATAAAAGGTTTCTTCAGAGGGAAGTTGTAACAATTGGATTGCCGATTCAAAATGAAAAAATATATCTTCCTCACCTTTGAAAATCAATATCTGGAAGACGATCATAAAGGGAACCAAATGGTCACCGTAAATCCAAAGCATCTGGAGTACTATGGAACGAATAAAAAACAAACTCCCCTAAGGATCTTCGTGCAAAACAAGAAAAACACAACACGATTATAACAACCAATGTCCAAAAGTCAACCATGTTTGAATCACCATCTTCCTCCAATTGGAGCCGTGGCGCAAGGGTGCGCCGTAGACGCTACGACTCTGCAAAGCCACGCACTCTCCGGCTCTGGTCAAGCGCTTCGTTACCGCTGTTTAGCGCCTTAATATTCCCTGACAACGACTGCTAAAGCGCGAGGTGCTTATGAGACTTAATGGAAATGCGCAGCGATGTCGCTTTTCAGTACAGTTCACGTCAAGGACTGCCGTGCCTAAGGACAGTGGCTTAGTTTTCAGGCCGTCGTTAACGTCTCACTAACTCGTAACCGGCAACGCCCTTTAATGAGCCCGTGACTCGGCATGGGCTTCGCGAAGAGTGAATTAGGTAGTTTGTTAGGTTGTGAGTGAATTACACAGTGAATTGGGAAACGACTCAGTTGAATTCAAAAATTCTTTTTATGATCATCTTTCACAAAAATGCCTACACAAAGTTGACCTGATTAAAAGAGCATAACAATTTTTGAAATAACCTATTGTTATATCTTATGGAACAATACCAACGATGCAGTTATCAAACGAGTAACGAGTTATCAAACGATGCAGTTGAAAATTACTTCTGCACCATTTCCGAAAATTTTACTCAGTTACAAATTAATTAATTGCTATTATGCAGTTATCAAGTAAACGTTATTTCCTACGATTGCTGCTCCATTATTAAACGCCCTAATCATGCAGGTTCGATACGGCACGCAAATTTAAGCCTTGTTTGCAAGCCGTTCGCTTCCACATTTTTGCAACTAAGTGAAATTTACAGGCTTTTCTTCCTCGCTCACTCCCGCAGGGCTGGAAATGACCTCAGGGGCTGAGAGGTTAATCAAGCTTTTTCGATTAACCGAAGTTAAAATTCCTTCCCAGGAAATCGCTCAGCTTCATATCTCCTAATTGAGCTTTCCTGTCCAAAATTTTACATTGACCGGATGAATGCGTGTCTCTTATTTTAAATAAAACTACGTTTTATGAGTCGCTCTTCCAGTTGAATCGCTCGAATACTGAACACAAAATCGTTCTATATATATATATATATAAACGTGATCGACACCGGCACTGTAGGCATTTGTGTCTGCCTTAATTTTTGGGCTTAAATATGAAAATCTGTCTGAATTTAGAGTCAACAAGTCATACGTCTGAAAGCGGTTTCGTAAATCTAGTTACATCATTTATCTAAATAAATAATATGGTCAAGTACCATATCCCCTAGGTGTCTTGCTTAAGCCCCCTGCTGCCTTTAGAATCTGTAGTATATCTGAACATGAAGCAGAAAATGATACTCTTTGAGAAACTGACGTGATATTCCTAGTCATGGGTGCAAGAAACCTAAAATTTAAATAAAATTAACCTAAATTTCAACTTGGGTTTTCAGAACTCCTTCCTCTTTAACGGAATCGTATAATTTCAGTGATTACAAAATATATCTTGCCTTCTAAATTTAATTCTCATACAAATGATCGATGAAAAACTGATTTCGACAAAAACAGCAAAATTTATTGAGAAATAATCTTCAAGCATAAATCAGCTTAAAATTTTATATCAAGGGTATCAAGTACATTTTTCTATGAAATTAATGAAATAATCTAAATAGATATACGCTTTGAGATAAATTCATTTGTAATCCTTTTTACAATACACAAAATTTAGAATAGTGGTCCGTAAGAATGACGCAGCTCAATTTAAAAGCCTAGCATTGAAACGAGTTGAAACTGGGATAATGACCACTGCAGGTTAGATGAGACTTGAAGGCATCCATCAAAAAATACACATTTACAAATAGTCTGAAGTTTGAAAATCAACAACTCGTATTGAGCATCATCAGGCATCCCCTACATTTCTACTGGCAACACCGATATTTTATTGGAATTTCATAATAAATTCCAATGTCAGTGTCAGCTGTTTTTTTTGTCAATTAAATTCTAATCTCGATAATTTATTCCCGAGTTGAACGTACGAGTAAATTATCCCAGGTTCTGAATTCACGCGATAAACACTATGCGTTCTAATCACACGTCTTCCAGCATAATCGCTTAACTTCAGTACAACCGAAATGTTCAAACAAACAATTTCGCATATCACAAGATTCCATTGCTTCTTTATTCGCACAGACAAATCACAACTCAAGATAACGACTTTTGTTAGAGTAAAGTTTAGTGAAAAGTTACCGTCCTCCCTCCATCGACTTCCCTATCGGGAACCGTTAATGGCTTTATAACGACTTTATCAAGGCCGCGAGTGCGGGGCAAACCTTTTGTTTCTGTGCTTTAAATGCAACAAGTCAACCCTTTTGCTCTCTCATACACATGAGGAAGGCAAAAGTGAGCGGTTAATATCCTTGTTCAAACTAGAATTCTAGCACAGTTCTAAAATTTAATCTCGTACATACTTCGATCTGCTATTTAATTTGTGGAAATAACATCGTCTTATTGACTTTTTATCCGTCCCGTGCGGATTCGAAGTTTTGTTCTATGAAAATTTCCTTTGATGTAAGTTAACAAGAAGCAGAGTTTTTCCTAAGCAACGTCATTTTATGTTCATAAATATATCAACTTGAGCCTTCAAGCCAGTATGTATTGTTTCTTGCATCACGTTCAAAAAAACGACAGGCTTTTGAGTAGAATTTTAAAGCGACCAATTTTTGGCCAAATAAATACGTCGAGAATAAACATATCCTCCGTTATACTACCCAAACTAAAAAAAAACTAATTCAGAAACCATACTTATGTTGCATTGGAGAATACAGCTCTTCCAGTATTGAACTAAATTCGTATTCCAAAACTCCTTTCAAGTTCTAATGTAGATAGATGTTCATCGTGTTAATCGAACGAACACATACATATTCATTGCATAAATGTACTCTGACACGCCTTGCTCAGTGTCCGTCGACTTAAAATTTACTCATTTTTCATTCCGTCGGCTTTCCATAACTTTCCAGATGGTAGTTTTTTAGATTTACCAAAATACCTTGCAAAATGGTTCCTCCTGCGATGCCGTGGACAGTGTCAAAGCACGAAAGGTCTGAGTGCTATGGAGTGCATTATAATGCATTCCGTAGTTCTCAGACCGTTATCAGAAGTATGTCCTAGAAAAGTTTTCATGTATTTAAGATGGTTATTTACATTAAGCCTAGAACTTCGGTGAACAGCTTCACGCAAGAGAAAACCCACACGACGGGGGAAATAGGAATATTTAATGCATAGCACGGCTGAAGGGCGTCCTTCATCTAATCAAAAACTACACAGCCCACAAAGAGATTCTGTAAATTTCGACAACTAACTTTTAATCATGTTTTGATTATGCGAGAACTGTTCACGCTTCGAAACCTCGTCAAAAGTATTATTTACTTACACCATTGGCCAAGTACTCTACTATCTTGAATAAATTCAAGAACTTCTTCCAACCAGACTTCGAAAGTTAACGCGTACGTTAAAATATGTACAACTGTTAACACCGATATACCGAAACTCTCACAGTCAGAGTACTTACAACGCGGCGGCAAGATTCATCGGCTCCTCGATAATCATGTTGGCCAAATGCAGCAATGCATTCGTAAGCGACTTCGGACATTTTTAACCATATTTTGGTAAGAATTCTATTTCCACCCTAACATGGTATAAGCAAGTAAAGAATGGTATATCTCGTCCAATTTCATCTTCAAAAAATTCCAAGTTTCGAGATCGTCCACACACGCCAGAAGACTAACCAGCTCTGATATGGAGCGTTTAGCCGGAGCAATGGAACCCTGTAACTGACAGTGCACACAAGCGGAGTAAGAAGGAACCCAGTAACTGACAGTGCACACGAGCGCAGTAAGAAGGAACCCAGTAACTGACAGTGCATACGAGCGGAGTTAGATGGCAGTCTGCATTTGTTGATAAGCGAGGAGTCGCGTTAAACACTTCGTGCCGCATTGACTTCTTGTCTGTATCTTGTGTTTTACATTAAACCATGATTGTAAACAGAACATGGGTACTTATATTTGTCTGAACTCCTTGTACTCGTGTAATAAAAGATATAAAAAATTCGTCGAAATTCTAGTTTCAACTAGAACTTTTGCATGACTTAAAACAACATTAACAAGTGGTAAATCCATTTTTACAAGAATTCTAAATACAATTTGACAGTGATTCATGTGTTGGAAATCATACTCAATCGTACGAAGGTTTTTTAAATTTATTTTACCAGACGTACAAAAGTAGGACAGTTTACAATTGCATAGATGAAAAATAACATAAGCAAACTTGCTTAGTTAGCGATCTATACACTTTGGGTTCCATTCCTTTCTCACTGAATGGGTTCTACTCTGCTACGATGACGTACAATTGGCAACGTTTGCAGCGAATTCGAGTTCATTGGCTTCAATAACTTAGGTTCCTTTTCTTCATAGTAAACTAGGTCTGATATAGTTCGCGATAGATCAACTTCTACTGCATTCTTAGCAAATTTGGTTTCGCGGCTTTCTCGTTGAATAAATTTCAACCTACGTTCTTCTGAGTAAATTAACGTCAACTGTGCCTGTAATAAATCTTTTTCGCTTTCGTTCTCTTGTACTCAGATCGCAGTGCTATTTGGGTAACTTGGGTAGCATTGCTTATACTAGGCGTAATGAACTTCCGCTCGACATTCATTGACGACATGTACAATCAACACAGGCTGCAAATCATAGCGAGAGTGACCAAACAGTTCAACTGAGAAGAAGGGTTCCTAAATTAAAAGACTTTCGATCTGAGAGACCGAATAATATTGAGAAATAACCAAATATGCACTTGTATGAAGATTTGGGAAACTTCTTAGTACTTTTATGCAGGAAATGTAAGGTAATTTACGTAGCAAAAAATGAGAGATGTCATATTCGTCATAGCCATATTCTTTTAACCCTAAATAATGTTAATCTACTGGTTTAAATCAACTTAGCAAATTGTCTGTTAAAATTTACAAAGGCGTCAATTTTAATTCAGTAAAGATAAGTGGTTTCTCTTAAACTCCGTGAAATTCAACCCTGTGTGTGGTGTGTGTTTTAAATGAGCTTTCTTCTCATTCAAATTTTACTCTGAAAACAGAGCCAATCGCCTTGTATGCAATAAGTGCACATAAAATTGGACGATACATTTCGTAAGTTCTAAACGTACAATTTGGCAAGACTTGACACGAAAACGCGAATCATTAACCAGAATACAGGCATATAATTTGCAGCTTCCAGCCCCAGGTCTGGAGCTCGATAATTCAAGTGGGGATTATTTAGCCACAGATCAAATGCATAGCCGTCTCTGCCTCGCTTTTTTCCTTGCACGTGCATTATATGTAAATACACTCGTGAATACGGGAAATTTAAGAGCGACGATAATAGGAAGCGCATCACAATAGACACAGCGATAACCCCGATATATTCTTCTCATTCTTCTGTTTGAGAGAGACCGATAGCCTCATTTGTTCAACATGGCGGATTCAGAGCCCAATATTTCAGACGCCGTAAAAAGCTCATTTCGTTGAGCGTGCCTAGAAGAACAAATACTTGACGCTTCATAATCCTTCCAGATGTCATCTAAATAACGTCCTTCTTGAAGTCGAGAATGGCAAGATTTCTAAAAGCTTGGAATGATAACAGTCACAAGAAAAGTTGAAAATTGTTGCCATGGGGTGGATGTGTTTTTAGCCTAGAATTTCCGAAATATTTCAGGAATCAGAAATATA
This sequence comes from Orchestia grillus, assembly GCA_014899125.1. Classification (NCBI taxonomy): domain Eukaryota; kingdom Metazoa; phylum Arthropoda; class Malacostraca; order Amphipoda; family Talitridae; genus Orchestia; species Orchestia grillus. The sequence goes on along the minus strand of VOMN01052805.1, from coordinate 21,825 downwards.
ATTTCAAAGGATTTCTACGAAAGTAATACTGACGTTGGATCCAGGGTTTAGATTTACACATAATGCGTAAATGTTTAGAAACAACGCGTGTGATAGTAAAAAAGTTGTTGGTATAAACAGGGTTTTTCAAAATTATGATAAAATGACCTTAAGATTTAAAGAAACTTTATCGACGTGTTATACAATAAATTTACAGGGTATCTTGAAGCTCGTAAAGTTTTTTATTTCAGTGTTGTTTTACATGACTATGCCGTTAAATGGCTATGAATCGAAATCTAAATGCATCCCTCCATAACGAAAGGAAAAGAAATAATTCATCCATGGCACAAAAGTTGGACGTTTGTCGTGAAAGGGTAAGGAAAAATGAGAAAAGCTCGAATAAACTGGTACAACCCGCAATCGGCCAGGTCAAAGCAGACAACCGTCGATTCGGACATCCCAACTCGCCAAAAACACGCAATGGAAGATGGGATGAAATCATCTTCGCTCTGATAGAAAATGAGCCGCACAACAGGCACAAGCTCACAACCGTTCATGAATGAATGGAACTCGACAGATGTCAACACAACCGTAATACCTTGGGGGAAGGCATGATGCGGGGTTTGGTTTTCATTGATGAGGAAAAAGCTACGTTTAGCAAAAACTCAACCATCAGAATGACAAGGTTAACTATCAGAATGACAAGGTTAACTATCAGAATGACAGGGTTAACTATCAGAATGACAGGGTTAACTATCAGAATGACAGGGTTAACTATCAGAATGACAGAGTTGACTATCAGAATGGCAGAGTTGACCATCAGAAATGGCAGAGTTGACCATCAGAAATGGCAGAGTTGACCATCAGAATGACAGAGTTAACTATCAGAATGACAGTTAACTACCAGAATGACAGTTAACTATCAGAATGACAGAGTTCGAAGCAGGGATGGGTCAGCGGAAGGCAGAGGAGTCAATCGACGTCAGGCTCATCTGTCTATTTGTTGACTGGAATCACTGTTGCTGGATGGTCTCCCCTCGTATTCATTCCTTAGGCGATGAAAATTAACAGCCTGAGTTATTACTACGATATCTTGGAAACAGAAATGCTTCGTGGGCGTGTGGACACTTTGATGGCTAATTTTGGAGCTTTAAGAAACTACGTTCAATCGCACTGCTCTAAAATGACCCAAAGTTGGAGTCAGGTACAAATTCCAGCATTCATCAGCATAGATGAACGGCCCCCGCAGAGTCCGGATCTGAACCCGCTCAATCTTTTGGGCGGTCCATTTTAGAGGACAAACTCTGCAGATCTCCTCATGCATCACTCGATGATCTGAAGACGAAACTAAATGGGGTCTGATCTCAAAAGGTACGCTATGTGCCGCTTGTGAAGGTTTCCAAACACGACCCAAGGATGTCATCAAAAATAAGTGAGGCGAAATTCAATAAATCGTTCTTGTTGTTAAAATGTCTTCTACCTGTAATTTCAGAAATTAAAATTTCATATTCACTACCTCTTCAATGAGAAACTTGACAAAACCTGCGTTGCCATTTATGGCGAACCTTGCAGTGTCGGGTCCTGAAATGACTAGAATATGCCAAGGCGTTCGTGACCCACCGCTAGAATGCGTTAAAAATGAAGTTAATGCACGTGCGAGAGTGTTAACCCAGTTGGAAAATTTTCTGAATAATAATTTGAAGGCAATTAGCCTCCACTTCCTGTATTCGCCTACAGTCGCACCCACAAAAAGAATACATACGCTAACCTAGTATTAAGTTTGGGGTTATGTGAATAGTCAATGGTAAATCCATGGTCATTGGTCACATTAATATAGATGCACTAACGTCAGTAATAAATTCTCCAGGCACTTCCAGTAATTTTTTTTCCTAACACCAATTATTCATAACAGGATCAAATATTTAATGAGTGTCATGTGGAGCGGGAGTTATGAAAATGATTCAAATAATGGAACACGAAATTATAACTGAATATATTAATGAGATGGTTGGAAGTTATTGATATCTTACAATTCAAGGAATATTACATGAAGGTGGTATAACTTACCCGAGAACTTGGTTGTACGATATAGTTGATCAGCAGAAGAAATAAAATAAAGCAAATTAGTTACATTACTGATGTGCTTGAGAAAAGCTTTGACTTTCCGCAAAAAAAAACAGCTTTCATACCCTTCAATTGTTCGTGAGAATAACAACCTCCATCATTTTCTTGACGAAAGTTAAAGTTCAAATTTAGCGATTGAAGCAACATTCTTGCTGATCAGCGCTGCACCTACAGCGTGCTCCAAACACTGCTCTACAGCTTCTTCGTTTGTTTGTACAGCTGGTTTCCACAAACGTGGAAATTTTCCGCATATGGAAGTCGTAGTGATAAAACTTGCAGTGCTTCAGTGACGCAAACCATCTCGCCCCGAATAGAAGGGGCCATTTAGTATGAACTGTAGAAAACTGCGAGTCTGTACAGAACGTGCGTTCCCACACAGAATCCTCTGTGCACAGAAAGCAGCCATTTGAGATAAAGGAGAAGAAAAAACTGAAAGGAGAGATTATGAAAGTGTGTAATTTGAAGGAAGTAAAGTAGGGATGAAAGATAGAAGTCTCGAAGGGCTGTCTATAGCCGAAGTAATTAACAGAACCGCCATCGAGGCCGCCAGTTTCAATAGCATACGATAGATAAACCTGATTAATCAAACCTTATTGCCTATCCTAAACCCGAAAAAAGGCAGTTCAAAGATAAATAGAATTTATCAACTTCGAAGAAATCTACAGCGTTTGGGCGTTAGTTCACCGCACCAAATTGAAATTAGAAGAGTAAATACGTATTCATATACGTACTCCAAAAGTCACGTAGCAGCTGTTTTACATTAGTACGTCAATGTTATTGACATTTTAAAAATTAAATCCATCAGTGCATTGGTTGTACTTCACTTTTTGTATGTTTCAAAAACTTCAATGCATACGTAATACAAAGCAGTGCCCTTCCTTGCACAAAATTGAGCCAGTTGTTTATCAAGCTCAGAAATCTGAATGCAAACGTCGACCCCTGAAATTCAGTGAACAGATCACAAAACCGTGCAAATAGCTGCCCAGGAAACCATCGTTTCAGACGCTACCTTCAGTGGACTTGGGAAACGAATCATTTACGAATCGGAATGGAAACTGCATGCAATCACAACGTCATCGAAAATCGCTGCAAGGATGATTTCTTGATTCCAATCGACTCGCTAAATCCAGCGGAATTACCGAATTTGACGGACATCCTCTATCAATTTGATCGCTTTTTCGTGCGGGGAGCGAGCGAAAAGTTCAGTGGCTGCATTTCAATATTGGATTCCATTTTAAAGTGACAAGATGTCGGATACATGACTATTGCGGTGCTGGACTGTGATACCAACGGCATAAATTACTCTGAGATTTCTTAAAAGAAGTTTTATTTTTTCTCTTGATAATAAAAGATGAAAATCATCTTGCGCGGGAAAATCATTGTTTATGATACGAATAAAATAGAATATAAAAACAATCATTAAGCGTAGGACTCAAAATCTAAAGGTTTCACCCGATACCATCTCAAGCCAGTCACCCATCGCACGAAAGCTTAAGAACAGCTCTAAATGGAAGCTGAAAATAAAACAAATCCAAGTCCTTGACATTTGCGTGCTGCTTTTAGCAAAGAAAGCTTAGCTCTAAGCCCTCGAATTTAAAGAGCTTAAAGAGCATGCGCACTATAGCACAATCGGAGTTTGCATAGACGAGGTACTACGGGTAGAATGTTCTCATCCGTCTCACAGTGTGCAGTCGTTCGCATGCTCATGAAGGACACGTAGACGGTGCGACCGAAGGTTTGTTCTACCGACGACGCCCTCGAAAATCCCTCGCTCCCTCACGCAGTGGGTCCCGCGCAAGCGTTCTTGACCGAAGGTTTGTTCTACCTACGACGACCTCGAATCCTTCTCGCTCCCTCACGCAGCGGGTCCCGGGCAAGCGCTCTATGAGGCTCCTGACCCCGATGTTAAGGGAGCAAAACTGAGCACCAGGGCGATAATGGGCCGAGTTTTCTTTTCGAGAACATAAAATCATGAGAGAATCACGCAACGTGCTCAGTGTGCTCGATCTGGAACCTAACCAAGGCATCTAATTCCCTGTATAGCATCCACTCGTAAGCCTACTTTTTTGGACTTGAAGATGTGATGCACTTTTCCCTCGAGGTTTTCGGTAATTTCTGTGACTTTTATTCAATGGTGCTAAAAAATAGGACTGGATATTGAGGATCAACTTGTCCTTTCAAGTAACATTTTCCAGTTGAAAAGGAATAAAATGTCGACAGAATGGCTTTTCAACGTAAACTTCTTCCCGGTGGCGCATGGAATTACTTTGTGGGATGTCGAGAAGTTCGTTATCCATGAGTGGATAAATTAAACCCATCAATTAAATATTAGTTGATAAATTTTCAATTTGAATCCGAACTCTTGGTTTTCTTCATCTCCATTCGAAATTGAAATTAAGACGACAAATGTGTTAGCTAATTAATTCCTAATTGGTTCCTGTCATTTTAGGGATAAAGAATCAATGCTCGGAAGTTCGCTTTTCACTGCGTTATTCGGAAAATTCATTTACTAATCACAATTTAAAAATTAACTTGCTTACCTGCCGCAGCTTGTAAGCAGCCAGGATAAAAACATTGCTGAATTTCGCATACGTTTGTTGTAACTTATTTCAGTATTACTCTCTCGTTAGCTTTTTACATAATAAAAAGAAAATTTAAAAGAAAACTAAAATTTCATGGTCGTACCATTACGCTGGGCACGGCAGTTTTACGTTGCTACGCTCAAGGCCCCAGCGTCGACACGCCCAGGGCCCCAGCGTCGACACGCCCAGGGCCCCAGCGTCGACACACCCAGGGCCCCAGCGCCGACACACCCAGGGCCCCAGCGTCGATACGCTCTGCTACAGATGTGAAGGGAAAGGCTCGGAGTGAGTCTCCCTAACGACTCAGCTTCTGTTCAAGTGGGATACAGAATTTATTGAGGCACAATTATCTAAGAATACGCGTTTATCACTTTTTTAGGCTTCAGTAGATGTATGTTAGAGAATCTGATACCGGCCATATATTCTTCATCAGAAGTCTTTCAGCTAAGTCTCCTTCCCTGAACTTTAGGCCAAAGTCCTTCACGCTCCTCCTTTCCCCTCTTCTATCTCACAAATACAGGAAGTGCTTGGTAACGTTACATATCAAAATTAGATATTGAAACTAGAAAAGCTGGATCATAATTCTTCGTCATACTGCAATAAGATACTTTAGAAAAAAGTTACTATTGTAGACTTAAAACTTGACCAAAATTGACACTTTTTCCATATGTAGTCGCAGTCACATCCAATAATAATCTAGACAGTCTTTTTTTCGATATGTTGGACACATGACTAATAAAGTCGTTCGTGAATGGTTACTATACGTAGTCTGCTACAAACCTTAATTTATAATTACAAAATCAGCTGTGTTTGAAACAGAGTGTTCACGAAACGTACACAGAAACATCGTACAACTACTGAAGCGTTCTAAAGAAGGGCGGGCCAAACGCACTGGCTCACGCCAACAGTTTATGGCGCAACATTTATTCTCCTGCAATGCCAGAAAGTCGATCGGTCGTAAGCTGGCAAGAAAGGCGCTTGATAGACGGTACAAGCTGCCACTTGCATGGCAACGCGTCTACTCACGAAGATTGTTCAAAAAACAGTTGAGTGAGCGAGTGAGTGAATGAGTAAGCGGTAGCGCTTCAGAAAGAAACCGTTTCTCTTGGTCAAGTAGCGCACTAAACTGCATGAAGCTCGTCTTTGCTTAATGAAGTGTAAGATAAGAAGGATTGCAAGCCACTGAGTGGGATGTGTTACTGAAATACACTGTGCATTGACCAACATGTCTGAGTAACGTTACCTAAGTGGAGGGCGTGTCATTTTGGTACTCGAGTTAAACTTCCCCAAAAATTCTCAATAAAATATTTCGATTGAAGAATTTTGCGAGTAGAGTAGCGTAGAGAATTTCGAGAGTAAAGTAGCGTAGAGAATTTCGAGAGTAGAGTAGCGTAGAGAATTTCGAGAGTAGAGTAGCGTAGAGAATTTCGAGAGTAGAGTAGCGTAGAGAATTTCGAGAGTAGAGTAGCGTAGAGAATTTCGAGAGTAGAGTAGCGTAGAGAATTTCGAGAGTAGAGTAGCGTAGAGAATTTCGAGAGTAGAGTAGCGTAGAGAATTTCGAGAGTAGAGTAGCGTAGAGAATTTCGAGAGTATAAAATTTCGAGAGTAGAGAATTTCGTGCATAAAATTTTGAGAGACGAGAATTTTGAGAGACGAGAATTTCAAGAGTAGAGAATTTCGAGAGTACAAAATTTACCATGTGCCAAATTGCAGGACTCCATCGTGTTTGACATCGCGCGGAATAAACGATAGGGAAGCGGTAGTGTGAAATTTTACATATTTTTCCTACTGCGGGGATTTTCTTAACGTTACGATCACAATTCTACGAAATCATTTTTGCTGCAGCGACTAACGAGGATGGCTCAATAAAATCGACTCCGGCACCCCAAGGAAACTAATGGTACAAAATTGAAGAGTTTCTCTAGGCTGTTGCTGTTGTTCGGTATTCGCCTTAAGTTTTATCCTAATGGATAATAATAGCCCAGTGTTGCTCGCTTTGTTGGTTGGTCTATCCATCTCTCTGTCACGCTCATATAGATTCAGATGGGAAAAAATTCCCGGGTGCGTATTTCTAACTAATCAGCGAACGTGTCAGAATCGTCAGTCCATATCAGTGATACTACAAATAATATTTCGTGTCAGAGTTACCCTAAATAAGTGAGCATCTCCAGAATTTCACATCATAAGACCTGCTTTTTTTGGCGAGACGCATTTACAAATCGCAAGAATAATTCGGGAGTGACAGTTTAACACGCCAGTATCAACGTATTACAGAATTTCCAAAATGTTGAGCCTTTTCCGTTAGTTCTAAGGAGCGCGACACGATCGAGCGTGGAAAAAAAACGATTGAATGGCACAATTGCTTCTATTTGTTCGTGTTCTGATATCGAGGAAGCCGCTGTTTGATTGACGTCTTGTGTGTTTGCCGAGGGTACAACTCTCGACGATGTTGTTGACACGACGTCAAGGGTTCATTTCTACATCGATTGACCGACAGAGAACTTCAAAGAAGTCACACAACAGCCTGAGCAGCTCAAACTCATCAATCAAGTGTTGATGTTGCGAGAAGACAAGTGAAATATCTCTGAACTAAACGGAATCGTTTGCACTCTTCTCCGAGTATTTTTTCTTTACAACATAGTTGTCGTTCGTTTGACGTTTGGATTTTTTAACTTCTGGGTTCTAGTTTTATTGAAAGTTGAGAGCACTTTATTCGCTTACTATAAACTTCCAGTACGCGCGACTCTACCCAATCATAATTCTGAATTGAATTTGACTAATCACATGCAAATATACTATCAGTGTCATCAGTCATAAGCCCATAAAGTCTCTTTACCATTTCAATTTTTTTACAATTGTCAGTCGGAATAGTCAGAATCTACGATCGCGATTTGCGGATAACGTGTGGAATTTCTCTAACATGCATTCAATTTTAACTTTAAAATACTACTAAGGGTACTACTAAAAACGCGTTGAACAAACTTAAGACTTTAATACACTTTTCTAGTGCCGATAATCCTGTCCAAATTTATAGACCATTCTTAAGTATATTTTTTCCCAGGACTGCACCAGCATGGCACGCGTTAAATGCATGCTTTTCACATCTAATTAATCTTCGATATTTTCACGTCATTTCCACAGTCGCACTGTAAAAAAAACAATAGTGGAGCTTAGCAGAATTTAGAATATGCTTCTGCTCTTCTGGGTTAGATCTTTTACACTGACACATGTAACACTTAAGATGCAAAGCAATATTAGAATTAAAAGCACATGTGTACGAACAATATAAAGAATGTGTGCACCCTAAAAGAAGCAAGTATTTACGGAGACAAAATCACACAAAATTCGAGGAACGTCTCAAATTTAATACGTTCACCTCCCCTTTATATTCTATATCTCCCCTGGGTTACAAAATCTAAAACAAGAAGTGCACGGCCCATACGTTCACGTCGCATACCAAACAAGGGAAAAGAAGATTATTAAAACCTTTTGTATCTCCCCTTGAATGGACCAGAAGGTAGGGCGAGTTATATATATACATGCATTACGCCTGTTGAATTTCAATTGCGCGATGCAAGAAGGTTGGCCTTTTACGTAGCCCGTCTCAATTGCAGCAATTGTCATTCCTTGGAATGAGACACTCTTGCGTGCTGCATTCAGTGAGCGCAGATGCTTTCAGAACTCAAGTAAAAATAAGGAAAAACTTCCAGCACAGAAGCAAATAAAACTCTGAGCAGAAATAGGCCGGAAATGAAGCTCAAGACACTGCTGGAACTCAAAGTATGACTAAGACCAAGCTTCGAGTTGGTAGCTATCTTGAACTGGCGTATCAGCTAAAAGCTTGAGCGGTGAGCAGCATTAAAATAAGCCAATGTGTGAATTCAACTTGGAAGAAGACACTTGGCACTTTCAATTTATATACAACTTAGTGCTCAGGTATTAAACTGGTGTTTGGGTGTGAAACTTGGAGCCAAGAGGTTCTTGAAATTCACACCACAATAATTAGAAAGTTTGGAGAACAAGCCCCCAAATTGTAAGATAGTACACTAAAAATGGGTACAAAAATTTGCTCATAGAATGTAAATATCACATCTCCAAATTCAATCACGACAGGCAAAATTGAATGAATAATTTTGGCCCCATTTCAGAGGAACCCAAGGACGATTGCACGCTAGAGAACTACATCACTTAAAGTTAAAAAAAACTAGGATCAGACAATTAAAGATAATCGCAAGGGTGTAAACTGTGGCTAGTACACCAAATATTAGTAAAACAAAAATATTATAATACTTTCACACGTAAAAACATCCTCTGACTCATTCATTTTATCTGAGCAAATAAGTTCTCAGACGTGAATTAGTCACGTATTGTTTTTCAACCTCGTTATTTACCAAGTTCATCAATCGATTTTCAAAGCTGTTACCGAACTTATAGTTACATACAAGTACTGAACAGACTCGGTCTTCATTCAGAACTGGCAAGGAATAGACTTGTTTATTAGTTGCTCCACAATGTCTCGACGGAAGCATGACGTCTCGGAAAGGCAAAAAAAGGTCATATGATTAGGTTAGTAGTATTAATTGTAGTTTTTGTAGGGATGGCGGCGCTTTAGTATCTCACACTATTTCGCACCGAAAGAGAAAGGACCACTGAGTCTGAACTTAGGAGAACGAGGAATCTATGCACAAAGCATGTTCCCACACAAGATCCCCTGCGTATAGAAACAGTAAGTTAAGAAGAAAGAGGAAAACAGATAAAAAATAATCAGTAAAGAAAAGATGAATGGAAAGAAACAAAGTGGCCACGAAAGATAGAGATCCAGAAAGCGTAGCTAATGCTGAGCTAACCAAACAATGGCCCTTTGGGGATCCTAGTCCATATAGCATAAGATACACAAACCTAACTCAACTAACCTAACATTGCCTATGTCTATCTTAATACACTTGAGTGGTGCATTTGGTCAGGCTAAGGGATACCCACAAAAGGAAGTAGCAAAATGTGCTAGCTTTTCACCCGGCACAATTATGCGGGCCTATTAACAATGAAAACAATCCTGTTGATAACATTAGGCAATTTAAGGTAAAATTGTGGTCAGAAAAAGTTCCATTCGAGAGGCCGCCTCTGAGTCCCGAATTGTTCACCGAAATTGCTTTGCATGAAGTATGAAACTACTGCAAAACGTCGGTGATAGTGTATCTGCTGCTGCTTATAAATAAACTTTTTGTCGGGAACTCTATGCAATGGATGCAAGAAGCAAAATGGCTCATAAATGGGCGATGTCAACTCATGCCCACAAGACCACTCGTTTAAATTAGGCCTAAGCACACGCGTATTGGACGGTAGAGGAGTGGGGAAGGATCATGATCGGACGAATCCCGATTCTGTCTCTATGGCAATGATGCCCGCAGTCGCGTTCATCAAGTGCCATATGGAACCTTGAAGGAAGTCTGTGTCCGAGGGGCGATACAAGGAGATAGTGGGTCCTGTCATGTTCTGTGGCTGTTCCAACTACACAGAAATGGGTGCTTCAGTCGAGGTATCCGTCAAACTAAGCCCGCGTGGCTACATTGGGCTGCTCTACAACCATGTTTTGCCATTTGCTCAATATCTGAATGACGAGAGGATGTTGCTTTGCCTATCTTTGAGGATTATAACTGTCTAGCAAATCCGGCCAAAAATATCATTAGCTGACTCATGAGTCATTCAGGATATGTCATACATATTGTCCTGCTGAATTCCCACACATGGAGGCAATAGAAAATATGTGGAACTGCCCAGAACGATAAGTCAGTCGTCAAGAGATTGTCCAGGTTTCAGAAACCGCACGATCAGTTAGTGCAAAAGTGGTTTACAATCGATCAGGTGTACGTTTATGCCACGCAGAATTGCCCCCATTATCCGTGATTTTGGAAATCCTACACCTTGACAGTAGCTGGTGACTAATTTTTTGCCCGAGAAGCACACCAAGGTAAGTGTTCAAAAACCCGCAGTATTGTTTCTCATACTCATAAAATTGCCAAATAATATCTAGCTGAACTGCAACTTTTTTCTCCCTTTCTTTGCATCGCTACTAGCACTGTTGCACTAACCAGCCTCAAGGGCGGGTGACACCACGGACTCCTGCCCGATGCGTCGTAGATTGGATCAGTTTCTGAGGTTCAGTTAAAATACCTGGTGTATTACCGCGAGAATTTATGCATCGTTACCTGAGAAAAGTTACCGCAGATGACATAATTTAACTTGATTTAATCTGAGGGACTCGTGTGTCTTAGACCGCTTTGCTTCATAAAGTGAGCATGATACGGATGTTTCCAATCCTGAAGAGTCCGACAATCTAAACAACGAGAGTAGCACAAATGAGAAGGTCGGGCTCAACTTAGATTGTCCAATCACCTTCGAAAAGGAAGAAATGTTAGTCTATGTCATTTTGATACTATGGAAGTCATCTCATAGGGGCTCATCTTCTGTCATTGCTAACTTTGTCACTATTACGTGATAAATATAATCAATAAGAAATCATTGCTGTTATTGTCCCTAACCCCCCTTCCATCAATAAAGGCATCGTCGCACTGCACAGCAGAACAGTAATGAAAAAATCTAGAGATCTGACGCTCGTGCAGTTCTTTACTAATGCTATAAAGCGTTTCCCTCTTCCTGAGCTGCTTCTTTCTCTTATCTGATGCCTTAAATGCCACAAAATATCTCGTATCGCCATGACTGAAGACATGACATGGCTGGTCGTGGCGACCAAGTTAGCAGAGCACCCTGAATACCTGTGCTCCATGGTACATGACATACAGTACATGTGACTGGGGCCATGGGTACACGTGATGCAAAAGTGACATGTCTGACAGGTAGATACCTCGAAGACAGCGTACACGTTGCGTGTGTTAGCTTGTGTATCCGGTACGTTGGTAAGTACTGTACCAGGCACGTACCTAAAAAGCTGGCAAACGTACCCGACAACTACCTGAGAAATAGGCCACTTCGTCTTCGATATCGCAAGCGAAACGAACCTGACGAATGCCTGCTGGGAAATTTACCTGGCAACAATCTATCAGGACACCTACTCGACAGGTACCTCATAAGCTGGCGAGTAAAACTTTTAACAATAATTCTCTAAGCTGCGTCAATAATAGCGGTGTCAGATGGTCTGTCAAATCAATGAGTTTGTTCGGTAGATGTAAAATAATTTACAGACTCGCACAAGGTGCTTCACACGACTGATTTGAAAGAACCTACGGAGGTTGACACAGATGAGCAATAAAAACCTTTAGGGTGATTATTACTCGTTACTGGCAACATCAGAATTGTATGCGCCTTTGTTGACTTAGAAATGAACAGGTTTCAACAGACAAGTTTAATTAGCGACAGGATTTGCCCTTCCGTAGAACAAAGGAAGCGTTTCTTTGCCTTGCGTATCTCTTCGCGTACTAATCTTTTGCAGCGGGTAATAAAAACGCCCCTGGGAGAATGAAGACCATTTTTAACTTATCAAAAAACGAATACAAATAAAACATCGGCACCCATTTACGAAATCAATAGCAACCACAGGAGCAGCAGTGGTTGAAGTCGTTAGGATAGCAGAGCTTTAATAACTCAGACTATCTTGCACCGATGGAAAAGAGACCATTTAGTGCGGACTTTGGAGAACGGGAATCTATGCATGAGGTGTGTTCCCACACAGGATCTCATGCGCATAGCAACAGCAAGTGAAGAAAAAACAGAAAGACAAAGAATTATCAGCAGAAAAAGCTTGAAAATGAAATGAAGCAAAATAGGCACGAAAGATAGCAGTCCCGAAGGACTAGCTAGAGCTAACGTAACCTTGAAGTGTGCCCCTGGGAACGCCGGACCCTATAGCATACGATAGCCAAGCCCAACTAATCTAACCTTATAGCCTTTTCTGTACCCTCTGAGGGTTACGAAGTCAACAGGATTTCACTTTTTTCGGGAGTGTTTATACTTTTCATACCTGGTGACGCCTTCCGCAGCTCTCGTTATTTCATGGTCTACCTACACCCTTGTAAGCGCATAAATACATCTTGTACTCGTGTCTTTAAGAAGCGATCCGCCTCACCAAGCATCAAGCTTCCGAATAAAAAATGTAAATGTAGTGGAAACAAAGACGCCAACGAAGCCGAGTCTGAGCGCCGCGTACAGCAGGGCGCACTGATGCAAGCCATAAGTCAAGTCTGGCATCGCGTTGGGCATCACCAGAGAACCACATCACCACAGACAGCCATCACACACGTTCTCTTGAGCCCACCGGCTTCCCTTAGCCTTAAGAAAGCTCTGTTCCACAGCCTCCCCATTCTTTCGCTCCCGTGGTCCCTTTGTTTATCCTCTCTGATCTGCTTCTTCCCTCGACGCCTGATCTCTGAGGAAAGGTTTGCCGTAACGCTAAAAGATAGGGAAAGGCGAAGACTTTTTGGACAATGAGAGCTTCACACTGGGGTGGCGCCTCTCTAATTCAATGGGAATATTTCACTCCGTGATATTGGGTGCTTTCTGCGCTCGCTTTGTGCGTGTGGCGCATGAGTCGGACGGATATCCTTTCAAAGATCGTGTCACACGGCACGCAAAATGAATTATTCACGACATGAATATTCACGTGGCTGAGCTACGGCTAGTTCGCTTTTTCTGCAGTCCATTGCCATACAAAAATAAATCGGACTCCTGATTGGTCTCGAAAAAATGTTCATAGCCTTGCATCGACTTGATGTCACACAGAAAAAGGACGTGATCTAATAAGTTAACTTTGCATCAAATATGTTAAATAATTCCAGCCAGTCTCTCTCTCTCTCCACCACAATACCATGAAACAACTGTAGAGCTTTAAAAAGGTGTTTGTCATAAATTATTAGCGTAGTGAAAGTTTCAGACTACTTAATTTTTCTCAAAAGTATTGAACGTGGGAGCTGCGAGCACTGGTTTTTAATAATCAAGGACACAAAATAAAGTTTTGTGATTCGGATTTCCCCAACAGGAAATATAGGAAAAATGCTGGAATCAAACAATGAAGTATAAGCAGTCCATCACTGGGGAGAATAAGTCCTAGCTGTTTTTCAACTAAATGTTGAGGAGCGGCCAGCCTACGATTGGAGCTCATGGAAGCTTTCAGTGAGCTTCAAAATGTTGGGGAACCTCCACACCGCCGGGGACAACCTCCACACCGCCGAGGACAACCTCCACACTGCCGGGGACAACCTCCACACTGCCGGGGACAACCTCCACACCGCCGGGGGCAACCTCCACACCACCGGGGGCAACCTCCACACCGCAGAAGCAATATACATAATGCGAGGGGGTTATGAGAACCTAACCTAACCTACGTACTGCGGAGAAGAAGGGAAACCTATATACAACGATGGCTACTTACGAAATGTTGGTAAAACTCGCATAACCTAATACGTAACGCACATATTGTAGAGAACAACTTCCATTTGCTATGCCACCTAAATTTAGGGATGCAAAAAAGGAATAAATCGTACCAAAATGGGCTACAGCAGTAGATTACACGAAACAAATTATCAGAACATTTCAAAATTTATGCATGGTTCGGGCATAAATTTCGTACTTTCAGGAAGAATGAGAAGGAACATGTCTTAGACAGTGGCAAATTTAATTTACATAGTTATGTATTGGCATTGTGCCCCTAATTAGATATTTTCCCCTGCGCATAGAAACAGCAAGTTAAGAAGGAAGAGCAAGAAAAGACAAATAAGAAATAGCGAAGAAGGAATGAAAACGGAAGGAACTTGCCCCATAGCATAGGATAGGCAAACCTAACTAACCTACCTCTATTGCCTATGGCCTATCCTATGCCCCCTGAGGGGGCAAGTGTAGTACGTTCCCTTAAATGTTACATTCACGATTCCACTTTGTACGTCGCCCCGTTGAAAATTCACAAGCTTCGACTGGTAGTTTTCGAAATCAGTGGCATTCTATTAACAGATTTGGAAGCTATCGGGAAGTTATATGTTATCGAGGTTGCTATTTAATGTGATTGGCTGCTAATTAACGGACATGCTATTTCAAGCAGTTGATTGACGTCCACATAATAGCTGGCGTGGTCAGGAGGGACGTACCAACCGTTTTGCAAAGAGGGTAAGTGAATTTTTTCACTGTTAAATATTTTTTTTCTTCGAATTGCCCCCAAAATGGAAGGAACTGAAGGAATAACGAAAATTAAAAAGAAAAGATGGCGTTGTGTAACCACACATGCGAAATATTGCCATACAACTAGATGTGCTTAGAAAATGCGAGGATATAATGCAAGCGGTACACATAAGAGCGACGCGATTATCAGAATCTACTGTTCGATCAATCAAAAGAACGTAGGAAAAATTAAATAATGCTGCCATGACGTTACTGAAACAAATTTTTAGATATCCTCACTGTCATTACAATACCTGAAAAAATGCTACTGGATAATTGAATGACAATTTTATAGGATAACGTAGTCGGCTCCGGTGATGAAATAAAAAATTATCATTTTCTACCAGGTTTCTTTTACCAGAGCATGTACTTAACACTTAGATTTTGGTACACATCCCTTATAAATTAAAATCATTACCTGTAATTGCGCTGATGTAACTGTACATGATATAAGAAACGGAATAAACGTACAGAATACATGAATAGATACGAGGGCTGATAAAAAAGTGCGGAACCAATGTCTGATACTGTTGTACTTCATATACCAGGGGGAGGTAACTTGATGGAGCTGTGGCACTCGTACGAGGTGACGGATATTAGCGTTCCAGTCTGCGTCAGTCGCTACAGGGCGGTTGTTGTTGTGGCTAGTAACGTCTTGACCAAACTGTCGAACGTGCAAACATTAAATTTTCTTTCAAACTAAATAAATCGGTTTGGGAAATCGACCAAATGCTTCAGCAAGCCTATAGAGGCACAGCTATCACACGCTAGACTGTTTGCAAGAGGTTTGCAAGGCTTAGAGAAGGACGGGAATGTTCAGACAATGATCATTGTTGCTGCACACGAGTCCGATGCTATCCCGAAACTCCATCACATTAGCTCCTCCTGGTGTAGGAAAAATCACAGCATCAGACAAGTTAATCGAATTTTTTGATCAGCCCTCGTATGCACACGCAGTGTCTGCGAAATTGTGTAAATCGACTTCAAGTATTAATTATATTATACACCATGAATACGATTAAACTAAAAAAATAGCTCGAGTCCGATAAATGCAATAAATGGATGGACGAAATTGAATTGAACTTTTCGATAGATACACACGATTATTCAAATTTAAAATCGACGAGAGCATTTTGCATGGATACTCAGAATAATACATGGACACAGAAAAGCGGAAGTTTCAAAAACTCAATAAAAATGGAGAAACCCCAACAAAAAAGCGTGTCCACAACAATTGAGCCATAACAACTCGCCTTTTAAAAGACAGTAATCGAAATTGTCAATGTTTGAATGGAAGGGCATGCAGATGGCGGCGTCTTCTTCTACGTATTCATGCTTCCAATCTACTCGAGAGATTCTTCATTGATTTCTCAGCATCTCAGCTTTGATTCCACGAATTTCGTCTTGAAATCTTCGCTTAAACTTATCCAGCGTTCTCGGTCGAGTCGTGTAGACCCCAACTCATAAGGTAGCCCTACTAGAAAAATTCACAATTTCGGTGATCTTGGGGGCCAGAAAACGTCACCGAAAACGAAGAGAAGGTCCGAATGACTGTCAGTTCGGATCGCTATGATGAGATATTGTAATTTTTTGTGGCACCGACATCGAAGAGTATTTCATAACTTCGCAAAACCTGGCATCAACAGGACGGTGCGACATGGCCGCACACTGCAAGGAAATCGATAGCAGGATTGTACGGTTGCCGTGTTTTCTCAAGATTCAGTGAGATTCTCTGGCCCCCAAAATCACCGGATTTGTCCGTTTCTGAGTTTTCCTTCTGTGCTACCTTAATAGTTGAGTTCACACGACTCGGCTAAAAACGCTGGGCGAGCTGAAACGAAGAATTCAAAGCGTAATTTGTGGTATCCCAACTGAGATGGTAGCAGCAATCAACGAGAAGCCTCCTCAGTAGATTGGAAGAATGCATGTGCAGAAGAAGACGCCATCTACAGGGCGTTACTTTCAAACAGTGATAATTAGGAATGCCGTCTCTTCAAGAGCAAGTTCTTGCGATACAATTGCTCTTAATAAAAACTGATCAATTTATGTTTAACGTTTCATTTTTTGTCACCATATATTTATGCATAATAAATAAGGTATTTAGACAACAGTAACTAAGATAATGGGACAACTCATCGTGAACTTGTTATATTAAAGAACCTAATACTTTAAATATTAATTTAATTATAGCTTGTATAAAGAGACAAAATTTAAGCCAATTGTATCTTACTATATATGCCCCAACGTGATTCAAAGATCTAAGCCGCCACGTTAGAAACAAACGCGGCTTACAGTCCCAGCTCATTTCGAGTTCCACTTACGTATGTCATTGGCCAGTTCTAGCCCACACGCCTACACTGACCTTAAATTACAGGTTACATGGGTCGTTGCACGGTCAAATTCAGGAAATAACCGTTATGACTAAATTGAATCTGTGTCATTTATTGACAGGTTTGAAAAATTATCGATATTACCAAGATCAAGTTGTCACCACTCCTACTTCCTTAGTCTCACAAATAATTTAATTTCAACAAGTTTGTTTTAATGGTGATTTTGAAAGATCTATCTACTCTAATGCAAATGAATTAAAATATAAATGTAACACGTTTTTTACTGATGAAACTGTGGTGAAAAACCTATATATTGGCAATTTTTCCAACCCAAGTTACATTTCCATCGGGCTGTAAAAGCTCTAGAATCGGCAACACTGAGTTCCTAACTTTCTTTAACGGACAGTTTCAAAACCTGATCATTTTCGCCAATCAAACGTTGATGGAATGTTGAACGATCCGATTTCGGTCGTTCTACGACCAAGACTCCTATGTAATCTTATTGTCACGAATCATAGATCACCATCCTCGAATATTTGAAGCTGCTTCGAAGGAAAAGGAATTTGAATAGTTGCGCACCATCCAAAAATCGAAGAGAGGTACTCGTGCTGAAAATGAATCTGTGAAGTGTGTGTCTGCCTGACAACCCGATTGAGTCTTAGGTGAGTGAAAGCTGATCGAAAGAAGCCTGTCGAGACTACAACGGTGAGCGCCAGAGACAGGATTAAATAGAGAATCTAATGGACGGTTGAGTAATTGCCCAACCCCACTAAGAATTGCTTGAATACCCAGCCCTGTCATTTAAAACAAGTCAGGGGCTGTGAGGGGGAGTTGGTCCTGCTGTTATAACGGAATAAACAGCGAGAACTGTTGAGCTCTGAGATGGAAATTTATACGGAGATCCTTAGTCGAACAGCTGAAGGACAGTAAATGGGATCTGGGGGTCTCAGGGTCGATGGGTTCGACAGGTCCTGCTTTGCATTTAATAAAGGTAGTTGGCGAGGCAAAATATTATTTCAAATCACACTTCTATTAATTATAATGACTACACTGTATTCCTGAATTAGGCAATCCTATCTCCGCATCATATGTGGGTAACGAGAATAATAGAAGTTGGAGGAACAATAACCGAGAGGCGAAAGTTTTAAGTGGACCACATAAACATTTTGAAAATATCAATCAGAATAGAAGATTTGGAATGAACCCGACCGTCCACCTTATAAACAGAGAATGACCCAAAAAATTACCATACTCATTAAATTTTCACGTAAATTTGTGCTGGATAAATATGTCACTAAACCTAAACTCACGTATAGAACTGGAGAAGCAATTTGAAAAATAGAGGAAGTCCATCTAGGTCGTCCCACTCATCTACTTGCGCCCCTTCAGAAAGCTCAACCGCGAACTTACTTTTAGCAGGACATTTAAAATGGCCGAGTGAAGGGAGTTACGCCGACCATTATCTTATCTAAGAAGCTAAATTTACTTTGCGAAGTAACCTCGACGCTTTCAACTCATACTGGATGACAACCATAAGCACCGCGTTATCTTGATTTCCTCGGAACAGGCGAGGCGCACCCCAATGTAGGCGGTGAACTACGGTACTTATTCAAATTATAATAAAAATTTCACTCGCCTACTCTGCTTCCGTAGCTACGATATGAGCGACTCTAGACAATCAAGGCAACGTAAATTGATATGACATGGAAGTTGAGTGTTCATGGTTAATGTATTTCCTATTCCATTGTCTCCAAAGCCACTCTGGAAAAGGAATGAAATTTACTCACCTTTTAAACTAGTTTCATTGCTCAAACAACTACGTCTAGAAAGGATTGCTACTTACCTTTCGAAGGCTCTCGAACTGCAGCTCTCACTTTGCGCCTCGACTCGTTGTGGCGCTCAGGAGCCCGGCAGGAGGACCTGTACCGTAATCGAAAAAAAAAATAATTAATACGACTTGATGGGATATTTGCTCTCTAACTAATTAATGCTTCTGAATTAAAAGATAAAAGAAAATTAGGCTTCAATTGCTACAAATAATGTATTCCTGTGATGAGTTCTACCACAAATAAGCTCCCAGACAGAAAATGTGTCTTCTGCTACTAATATGGTGCACGGCTTTAACGACCACGAATAATGGAGGAAATTCTGCACCGTATCGAGTCTACGAGTGCCTTACCTGGTCGATTTTAAACCTCTCTTGCATCAACTGACCTCGTAGTGCGTCCAAAGTACATGGATGATCTTCTCGACGTTTAACTTGCCGTTCTAAGTAGTCCCACAAATTTTCCATTGGGTTCATATCTGGGGATTTAGTTGGCCTATCAAAATGCCCGACACATCCTGAATAACTATGATGACAATAACAGTTCTAGCCCGATGCACTTGGCGGTTAATTGACATCGTCGAAAGATGCTCGAAAAACAATACGCTGAAATTAGGAAACACAATAGGTGGTTAATTTTTCATCCAGGTAGCTTACTCCAAACATAACCCCTCACCTTCAGTCTCTATGGCAGCGGAGTCGCGAAACTCCGTGTGCCCCAAAACCAAGCGCAAGGAAATCACTCGCCAAGTTCCTAGTGAGCAAACTCGTCAGCATTGCTGTCCTTGTGGAACAGGTTGCATTCCTGACCGCCATTAGGAACCTGGTGATGTAAAACAAAGAGTTTATGATAGATTAAAATAATTGAGCATCAACGCATAGAAAGTTAAAACTACATGTATTTTTCTTCTAACTTACACGGTTTTAAAACATGACCGTGGAGACAATTCGCGGCTCAATTACCATTGCCTTCGAGTCTGCTCGCATCCAACCATCGGCCTCCACAGTAGATCACATGGGCTTTGGAAATTAACATTCAGGCCTAACGTATTTCAAGGAAACGTGCACTTGTATAGACATACTATTAAATGTCTGAAATGTTCCTCGCTTGAGGCCAAATTTTCACATAAGTGACGTCCACACTAGTATTCGTTTTTCTCAAGGTTTTATAGCCAAATGAAGTAGCAGTGGCTGGAGACGACTTTCATTACAACTCAACAACAGTAACCCAGTGGATCACGGACGGCTTAATAATTGTAATGAAATAACAGACCCAACCTGAAGATTCAAACTCCCCATTTTCCCCGGAGTGTTAGGCAGCCACTTCCCTGAGTGGGGATAAAATGCTTGGATTCATCTATCACCTGAAAACTATTTAAGCCATCAACTACTTTCATTGAAGTAAAATAAATATACAGGCCATTTAAAAATAGCTCACACGATCGTGACGCTAAGCACCTCGCCCAGTGGTCCAGAGAAGCGGCGGGTGTGAACCAATCTTGGAACTTGCATTTGTATATGATTCTCATCATTTAATTAACTTCTACACGATTTCATTACTTATGCACTTCACGTTCAGTCTTTTTCATATCAATTATATCACAATTCAATCAATAAAATATTTCATTTTAATAATCGGGCACACCGGTGGTCACAACTAATGACATGTGCCTTCATATCCAAACGTCACCGCTCCACAACCGTGTTCGAGTCGGGAAACATGAAGTGTGTTCGAGTCGGGAAACATGAAATTTGTTCCCGTCCGGAAACATGAAATTTGTTCCCGTCGAACACTTTGGATGCGATGTTCGCCGTGCATGGTACACGCGATCGTCTAACCTAACCAATGCAGTAGAATGTATGAATACAAATTTTAAAATTGTCATGAAACTCGTGTTCATTACTCGAATATGCTAGTTTAGAATAGAAAGGAAATGAATAGGATAGCTAAATTTGTGGAAACAAAATCCTAAATATTTTAAATCTACAATCGAGATATTTTTCGACGTGAAATTTTTCCTGTAAGGAGAATCGCTGCCAAGTTTAAGACGACTTATTCTATTAATACATTCCTGGAACTACGAAGGCAATATGATACGATACTTTCTAACCGTGTATATATCGGAAAATATTAACTTTACTGCGGACAACTACAGCGCGCGCCCTATCGACAGCACAACCTTAATTCTTACGTCACTACATAAGAATGTTTCTTCTGAATACCAGAAATTAATTTTCAAAAACTGTTAAGCATAGAAAAGTCGTATTCAAAAATATTCAACAGTTCCCTATACTATGTTCAGCAATGCTGCCTAATGGCCAAAACTCTACGGAAATATGGACCATATATTCATACATTCTAACTACCAGTATTATCACGTTACGTCGTGGAGAGCTAACCCATTAAAGCGTCCATTTCCTGTACACTTGATGGTAATTACATCAAACATGAACAATGATTACAGAAGGTTATGGTAATAGATGTTGTATTGATTACACGCTGCCTACACATTTCTCTAATGAAATAACTCGTATGAAGAGTAGAAGTGATCAAAATGAATTTATTTCTCAACTCAGATTTTAGGCATCACATGACTTCTTGTTGCACTCTTTGCAGAATCGCATTTATTTCATAAGCTGGTTAATGTTTTTTCAAATTTTACTTCTGACTCAAATAACCTTACGATTAATTTTTACAACTTAGCAAATTGATTGAGAAATAAATTTCATGCATTAATGGGTCAATGAAACGAGCCCATTCTAACCTAACCTAATGCAACGCCAACGCAACCCCAAACGCAACCCCAAACGCAACCCCAAACGC
>VOMN01052783.1:0-23672 GCA_014899125.1 Orchestia grillus | reverse complement strand
CTGTGTGTACCTGAGTACCTGCGCTGGACTGTGTGTACCTGAGTGCCTACGCTGGACTGTGTGTACCTGAGTACCTGCGCTTGACGGTGTGTGGCTCACGTGGTCCGTGCGTGCATAATACGCTGAGTGTGAAGAGTTCTTAGATGTTATTATTTAAAAAAAATGACACGAATTGAAATTCTTAGGTGAAAATCAGTTTGTGAGTGATTTCTCCCGGTCCATTTTTTGGAATTTGATCCAATATCATTCATCAGCGATATGTGACATACTTGACTTTTTTCACTTCGTATATCCATAACTCCCCTCAGGGGGCGCAGGATAGGTAATAGGGCTAGTTGAGTTAGGTCTGACGATCCTATTCTATGGGGACTGGTGATCCCAGGGGAGTACCGTTAGCTTACCTCAGCTATAAATAGGCCTTCGATCGGGACTGCTGTCTTTCGTGCCCATTTCGCTTCTTTCAATTTTCACATTTTCTTCATTATCTCTTCGCCTTTGCTTCCTCTTCTTAATTGGCTGTTTCTATACGTAGGAATCCGGGGTGGGAACCCACCTTTTCATAAATTCCACGCTTTCTGCAGTTCATACTAGATGGTCCCATTATTTTTTCACTCTCTTTGTATCACTATCACTCTTGGTGTAGGTAGGGAGCTCTTAACTAACGATTATCATAATAACGATAACAACATATCATTAACGGGCAGATAATTTTTTCCTATTTACTCTAATCAATTTGTAAAAAATGTAATGCAAATTTGCTTATCACCATTCTCCAACGATCGCGGTTCTTTCCCATCTTCCTTACGAAGTACAACCATGCGTTTAGTTTCGTAACTTATCCATTGTAAAGTAATAATCGGAAGGCTCGAAGTTGGCTGCGATTGGCGTGTCAGTTCGTCACTACGTCGCTCTGGCGTTTCTTCGTTGCAGGAAGAGAAAGTGTCCGGCGCGGCAGACGCTGCCACTTCTTTACTCCTGTTTGCGTTGCATTAAACGGATATCTGCATCCAAGTGCTGACAAGAGCTCCTATTTATGGGCTGGGCGTTAATGCAGCTTCCTTGATGAGCTTTATGTGCACGCATAACGGACCTGTTCAAGCGTTAGCTACCCTTTTGTTCCTACGATCATTTAGTAGTTCATTCTTCTCCCTGACATCCCAAAAATTAAAGCTAAATTGAGAAATAAATTCAGTGAGATAAGCCGGTAATGGGAGTCAGGGTGCACGCTGACCGAGTCTCAGATCGACCAGATATGAAATAAATGAATACATTTCTTTGGTCCAGACAACGAGCTGCTGTCGTGCCATCTCTCCGTTGCTCGGTCGCAGCCCGCATCTAGATCTCCACTAATTTTTGAAGGCATTTGTTCAAGTTGAAACAAGTGCTTTTAAATTTTAGTAGTAAAATCTAACTGGATGGAGGGTCTCAAGTTTCTGGGGTCTACATTACAATACAATAGACTCAGAGCGCTGTCCACATTTTTAGTGGAGTATTTTTTTTACACTGAAGACATCTGTGACATTCGTCATTTTATCTCGACTCTTATTGTTATTTGTAGTTTTGCATTATTTGATAGGCGATCGAATTATAAATGTACCTGGAAGTTATTTGATAAAAATTTATAAAGGAAAATACTATCGGGAAGTTTAATGCCTTTTGCGGAGGTACCTATGATGGAATGGATAATCCTATCTTAGTTGCTTCGAAATTTGAATAAGAAATTGGAGATACGAATTCGAGACGCTAGTCTTGAAGTTTCTTCAATTTTCTTCTCCAGAACTCTCTTCTCTTGAGGGACTGCTGCTAATGGGGATTTGCGTGCCTCTCCCGCGTCCTTTGTCCTCTCCTCCCACGGTCGTCGTGTTGTGATGTGCGATCTGGACGAAGTTGAGGATGTGTTGAAGAGTTTCAAGTTACGTTTTGAAGTTGCCGTTATTGGAATCGAGTTGATGCGTTATTTTATTGTTTCAATGTTAAATACTTTCCTCTGGATTCTGTTATAACAATTTATATGCTGTTATTTGGATACACTCTTGAAAAGTTGGTCTCTTCATACAGGTTACGACACTGAAAGAAGTTAAACTTTTACCTGAGTTTTACTTCTATGAGTAGATCCTAAATTCATAAGGAAAACTGATTTCGTTATGAGAAGATTTACGTCGAAAATTCCCCTCCTTTCTCAATGCATTACTAATAAACTCTCTTACATGATCTACTAACATATATGTACCGTCTTTTTTTGTTCACTTGAAATAAAAGTTCATAAAGTTTCCATTAATTGGCTTGTGCTGGAAGTGTAACTCACAAACTACGCTTTGAAAAGTTCGCGACCTTTTTGAACGCGCACGAAAATTGTTCATTTCTTGCTTCAGTGGGACCAGCTCGTTGTTTCTCTGCACGCTTTATTTAATAAACGTCAAGACATGGAAATTTGTGTTTGCCGGACGCCAACTTTGAGTTTTCGCTCAAAAGAAAACGGCAACTGTCGAGTTTTGCTTGGAGTTCTTCTGCATGCGAGATGCGCATCATCCCGACCGCAGCTAGGCCCCAGAGCCGCCTCTCTGAATTGAGTGGTTTTGCGTGCCCTGTTGAATTTATTTGGTAACTTTTCGGCGTCAAACTTTGGAACTTGTCCCTCCGTAGCTATATTTTACTTTTAGCATTTTGACGATGTTCAAGTTGGTCTCTACGTTTGCAGACGCTATATTCTGCTTTTGGCAGCGCATGCTGTTTGGGCGTCTCGCCGGACCTGTTCGCCGATGACCTCCTCTATCTCGCATGCAAGCGCCCTCAGTCGGCCCTAACTCGCCTGCAACACGAGGTGCTGCTCCCTGTATAGAAATGCGTCACTTCATCTGTCCTGACCTGCCTAACTGTACCCTCTGACTGTTGGTAGTAATACAACATTGAAAGCCCAACGGTAAACTGTTTTGAAATTAATAAAGTTGATTTTTATCTCTTTAGCAGGTACAGTGCCGGAGTCACTACAGTGCTGTTTAACAGTTCCTAAGTATAACTCTCCATTTTCTATCCTGTTCATATGTAGAAAAAGAAACAAATTTTCGTCATGAAGATTAAAATACTATCTTTAGGGTGAAATTTTGTACTCGATTCTAACTTACACAGTAAAATGAATGCAAGGCTTTCTATAGGAGCTATTCTGTGGCTCTGAAGTGACCACTGCCGCTGAAATGTTAAAGGGTGTTCGCTACGTCCAGGTTGTGGGTGAGCTTATATGGGGATTGAAATTAGCCCGTTTTCCACGACGTGCCCCGCCGGTGGGTCAGTTTGCACCTAGAATAATAGCCTTGTCGCTCGAAGCGTTATTACAAGAAATCAAATTCTAACGCTCCACGAGGAAACGGTGGTCCTGAGGGTGTTGTTATGCTTGTGTGTGTGGTTGTGGTAACTTCTGAGACGCAAGGGAAATTTTTTTGGGGAGGAATAAAATTTAACATTTAAACTCACCATCATGACATTAATTCGCACGAGAAGCACTATCTACCTTTTGAGATTTTTCACTGCGAGTGCTCTCCAATTTACATACAGTAGTTTGTTTTAACCATCATATACATGATTAATTTAGAAATTGCGAGCGGCTGACGCCATTTACTGTCGATTGCCGGTGGTTGTCATTTACTCATACCTGACGCAACTGTTGTCAGCTGCGCCCCGTGCTCAGCACCAGCTGCCCAGTTGTGGCATCACATGTCAAAAATAGAAGCATGAAATGAGTTTTTTTGCGAGCATTTCTATAACGCAACGGAACAGTCGTAGTACTCTTAGCGTCGGAAATTGAAGAAATTTGTCTGGGTACGAAGTCGATTTATTATAAGGTAACGAAAAAATAATATCCTTTCGGCGAAACAATTGTGTGCTTATGCAAGGATTTATTGATATGTGGCATCATGTTATTAATTCGACTGTTGGGCTGTGATGTTTTTTAACACGAACGTCGAAGGCGATACAAAATCTAATTGTGTTGGGCTGTAAACGCTGTACAGTAACTCTCAAATTGAACTTCAAATGTGAGTTATCCGAATCCTTGAAAATAGACTTACCTAACTTTAGCTTCTTTCCGTTATGAATACAGGTATCACCAAAACTTGGCGAACTCCCTTGAATTTTCTAAAATAGTTTACCGTGGATGGATATTGCGTTCAGCGAAGAGAGAGCTCGCAGCGTTGCTATGGTGCGCGCCCCGCCAAACTGTCCGCGCCGCATCTATTGTTTCTTGCCAGGAGACCATTTTTTCGCCTTCTTTTCTTGGTTTCAATGCACCAAAGCTAGGCGGATTTGGCTCGAGGATCCCCTCGGTCACAGAGGAAGTCTTTGCTGCCGCTCATTCCTATGCATGCAGATGATCGGAGGCGCCGGCTCGCTGCCGACATTCTTCCAGCAGCTGCTGCCACCATGATTCTCATCGAACCATAAATTTATTGAAGCCTGCGCTTCTGTAATCTAACTTGCGTCCGCTGCAAACCTAGGAGGTGTGGTTTCTCGCGCGTTTTCTTAATAATTGTTTGGGCCAAGCACTTGGGAGCAGTTGGACGACTGACGGTGAAGCTGTGCCCTTTTTTTTGTCCTGTTATGTATGCTTAAAATATTATCTTTGTGAATGCATGTGAAGATCTCGGCAGTTTTGGTGGTTTTCACTTTTTTTCTTCGATGTCAGGGGGACGACGACTTACGGCCAATATTTTACGCGTTTCAGAGAGACTTTTTTCAATATTTCGGTTGTGTTGGCGATGAACGTCGCAGTGCGAGACGTGACCTCGCGTCCCTGCGTGCTGTGTCCGGCCTCCCTCACCTGAGCAAGTCTTTTGAATTCCGAGCTCTGACATAACAGCGTCCCTTCCTTGCAGATCATCCCTGATCGCTTCATGTTTTTTCATTTTCCGCGCATTGAAGCCTCTTTTACGTGAGGCCCTTGAGCAAAACTCCTGTTGACGACCCACAAGCGACGTCTGCTTGTGACGTCTTTTGTAGTCCCCGTCTGCATGCGCTTGCATTCAGTCAGACCGTGGATTTTGAGTCCGTTTTTTTCTGCTGCCCCGAACAGCTCGAATTCAGATGCGTCATGTGGACGTCGACACGTGCGGTAGGCTGTTTGGTTGGTGCCTCGACGGAGTTACCTCAGTGAAGGCTGGGTCATCAGTTACGTGTAGCTTAAATTATTTGCTTGATAACCCGTATGCCCTGAATCATACCTAAGAGTGATACCTTAACCCTAGTATGGCCGGAGTATGAACCGCTGCGAAAATTTAGGGCTGTTTTTCATTATGTGCGAGACAATGCAGTATTATGTGCATATGCATTAAGGTTGCAATTGTTTTCTACAAAAACTAGGAGTATCTTTGAGAAACGTGACCGTATGGACGTTCTGGTCATTTAAAGACGAAATTTAACCTGCTCAATTCATTTTTTTAAATTGTGCAACCTGTGAGATGCCTGAATGTTTTTTGCTGATGTCAAGAAAAACGAAAGGCGCAAAGTGTTTATTTATTTTTTCGCAACATTTCGAATTGTGCAAAACAACAGAAAGCGTTCGCAGCGCCGGCTGCCATTGCTGCGGCACCACCTCGAACACCTGCTCTGGAAGCAACCTCCTAAAAAATATATTAGTAAAAGAATACTTGAAAATTTCTTTGGTTAAATTAAATGATTTTTGGAGCGGTTCCTGCTTCTTTTTGTGGAAATATCCGAGCAAAAGCTCTTAATTTCTGGAAGAAATTACGAAAACATTTCTGTTCATGCTTTAGAAAAAAAACGTTCACTGAGGGTAGGCTGGAAACGTCGAATTTCTCAGGGTGTCAATAATGGAATAATTTTTTTCTATCACACGTAGTGCAAGTATTAGTAAGATATGCGATTAATTATTGCAATTAGTGTGAGGTTTTTGAAGATTTGAAGAAAAGTATTGCGTAACATGAATCCACTGTCGCCGATTTTTTCCTTATTAGCTAAGTTCTGTTTGATAAGGATATTGTAGGAGAGAGGGTTGATGATCGAAGTCGCGTTCAATTTTTACTGTTTCTGGTGCTCCAGCCCTGTGTACCGCCGTCGTTGTACCACTTCTGGCGCAGTAGCTCAGTGTACCGCTCCTGGTGCACCACTTGTAGTGTACCAGCTCTGTGTACCGCCGTTGATGTACCACTCCTCGTACACGAGCTCAGTGTACTGCCCCCAGGGTGCTAATTGCAGTGCACCAACTTCGTATACAGCCACTGGTACACCACTTCATCGTAATGTCTCTTGCCTGCCTCACAGTCAGCTCAGGACACAGGCAACAAGTGGTTTCTTTCAGTCGTATATGAAATGAGGAGTGCATTGCCGAAGTGGTGCAGCGATGCATCGGAATTATTTGATTACTCGTTACTGGTGTGTGAAGCCAAGTGAATATTTTGATCGCGACAAAACTTTTCCATTAATCTCATCCGTACTTTGAGTTATTGATGCTTCAGTCATGATCGCCTGTCTTTAGCATTTGTATGTATGCCCTGCCGGCTGTTCTATTCTGGAAGAGGCTACTCCTTCTCCCTGATAAAGAACAGCGAGAAAACATTTCACGAAGCAATCTCCGTCGCATTTCACGTGCATGCGCGCTGTAATCCCCGTATTAGCGTCGGTGTCGCGTCCCACAGCTCTGGCCATCGCTCACTTCACTCACAGAGCTGCTCGACTAAATGCCTCCACTGCCCCTCTGGTCATGACCCGCGTTGTGAGCCTCAGACTCGAGCTCTCTCTCTCCACCAAGGGTTTCCTAATCGACATCTGAGTACTTGAACAGCAAGAGCGCTGCTTCGTAGGAGTTCTTTGTCATCTACCATGTATTTGAAATAAGCGTGATGATTTCTTCATTCTTTTGTGTTTTGAGTATTTTTCTTGCTTTTCTTCGAGCCAGATGTAGATGTATATCGCAGTGTGTGCATTTATATGCACAGCACATGTATCCAGGTAGAAGGTCAATTTTGGGCAGTGTGTTGGGTTTGTGGAAGTGTTCATCGAACGCGTTTTCCTTTTTAACCGTCAGTACTTATACCAAAGATCCCTCGCTTGATCTCTTATGTTAATTTGATGGTACATTTCATTTTCTTGTATATAATCATGCGTGAAATATACGTTACGTAACTCGTATTTGACGTTATTTCATGCTGAATATACCCCTGAGTTGGAGCGCCCCACGCGTACGCTGGTCTTCTTCTCCCGTCCCCGTTTGGCGTTGCTGTCTCGTCCTCGCGACTTCAGTAGCTCGGCCAACTGTGGCAATACGTGTAGCTCAAAGATCATTATCCTTTTTGTGCAGTTACGTATTTTTTTATTTCATCAACGTTGCGGAAGATATTCGATTAATTTGTGCTCCTGGCAGTCAACGGTTTTTTTGTGTACACGACAATCTAAAATTTCCTTTCGATCTTCAACATTTTAAATTTTCTTAGTCCTTAAGAAGACACTGCTGAGGGTTGTGCTCTTGTGTACCTGGACGACTCATGCGCACCTCTCAGAAGATAAACTGAGAGGGTTTTTGTCACCGTACCTCTTGGCCTCATTGTCTCCTGCCCATTAGTCTTCCTCGAGGCCGAGTGGAAGAGACGGCGGTTTGGCGACTGAAGAACTGACTACACGAGGGGAAGGTTTGATTCTCTCATGCTGGTCTGACGATGTAGCGCCATGAAAACCCACCGGTGCGCTTTGAACTTGTACGTGTGTGGAATTGAACGACTGAAACCTGAGAAGCCTCTTTATCTCGTGTAATATGCTTGCACTCATCCAGTAAAACGGACGGACTCCTGATCTTTGGAAACTTACTCGCGAACATTTCTATTTCGCATTCGAAATTTATGAACCGGGGGCGTCTGTTTTAAAGTAATGAAGGTTTCACCACGCTCGCTCTCTCATGAGGTTTATCGACGTGCTTCACGAGTGGCCTACTTCACTATTGAGAAAACTAAGTTTTATCTTCGTTGCAATTGAAGTGTTTTTGGTAATAACTTCTGTGCACCTCAAAGTCTCACTTCCCCCTCTTCACTTTCAAGATTCGCCACCTCTGTTGAATGCGTGTTGACCATTGCGAGGTGCTTTATTGTTTTTGTGCTGTTTGAACGATGTTAGCCGATTTATTACTGCTGCTTGTGTTATGCTTCAAATTCACTTTGTCATTTTAAAATGTAATGTTTCACCTGGAAACCCCACTTGCTGTTATTTCAGAATAATGTAATAATAGGACCGTAGAGCAAGCCTATTTATGGTGAATAATGCAGTATACAACTGTGTTCGTTTGCCTTACTTTTTTTCATTCGTAGTAGTTGATGGAAATTTTGGAAAAAAATGAAATTTTCTTGTTAGCCATTCGAAGAGCTTATTAAGAATACATTATTGAATTGCTGAAATTGTGGCATTCCAAGTGATAAATTTTGCTCAAGGTAACGTTTCTTGTGAATGGAACTTTCTCGCTGAGGTGTCACTCTTTTGCATTGTCCCTATAATCTTTATCCGAAACCAAAATAGGTGAAGATGGTTGTCACGTCGTCATCATTGAAATCTACAGTGAAAAGTACAAATAATAGCTCACTTTCAAATTAATTTTCTCTAATCGTCTAGCAAGCAAACATACTGA
Source organism: Orchestia grillus (assembly GCA_014899125.1). Lineage (NCBI taxonomy): Eukaryota > Metazoa > Arthropoda > Malacostraca > Amphipoda > Talitridae > Orchestia > Orchestia grillus. Next base: position 15,055 of record VOMN01052783.1, on the reverse strand, counting down.
AAACTTCAGCGGAATTCAAATTCTAGTTAGCCAAGTGAAATTATAAAACAAAATATGGAACTTACGAGTAAACGGCAACATGTGCCCTAATATCATGTATAATCTGTGACAATAGTATTCAACCATTTCTGTGAAACAACTTTCGTACGATAATTATTGTATTTTTTCGGTCGCATCGTATCTGAGTTTCTTGTAGAACATTTTTGATACATTTACTCGTAAAACATACTCAAACATTGGCGAAAGAACGTGCATTTTGAGAGACTGTTATTTTGTTTAATGAAACCAAGATTGAATTGTTGGATCTTTACTCTGCCTGTTGAGGGCACAATGATCAACCTATGAGAGGCATAGTGCTATCTCAACTGTTAAATACGAAGTGGCATGCTGTATAAATGGTTTGGGGTGTTTCGCAGCATATGACACTGGCACACTTCGTATCTTGGATGGGAGGATGGATGGGGCCGTGTACCGTCAAATATTGGAGAAAGGTCTCACTCCAAGTGCGAGGCGGTTATTCCAAAAGCGCAAATGGACGTTCCAGCAAGATATCGATCCTAAACACTCAGAAAAAGTAACATCCGAGTTGTTTATAAAGAACATAATTAATGTTCGGCCATGGCCAAGTCAATCCTCGGACCTCGATCCTATCGAATATCTATGGACAACACTGAAGAAGATTCACCAGAAAAGTCCGCAGAATCTTGAAAAACTGAAGAAAATATGCGTTGAAGTACCACCGCAAGCTTGCGAACGCTTGATTTCTTCGTATGAAAATTGTTCCCAACCAGTAGTTGGCTACAAACATTTTACACCTTAATATTAAACGTAGGAAGCTGCTTGAGCTGAAAACTTTTGCCTGCCCCATATTTATATATGAGACCAAGGGGAAATTTTGTTTCATATTTCCATTTTAAATTATAGGATGTATACTCTTTGTGTGTTCTACGAATGTTGGCAAGCTATAAGGTAAAAATGAAATCTCATGTGGGCATTAACTTCTGTCTCCCCCACTGTATCCTTACTGTAACTTGAGCTTTCAGAAGCAAGTTCATGAATAGGTTCCCACGTTTGAAATGTCTCGCATTTCCCATTGTTCCACAGCTCAGTCGGGTGCCTCTCTCGCATTCATGGCGGGCAGCCGGGGTGCCCCAGAAGAGCTCCTCGGTGTTTGTGTCGTCCCTACTGTAATTCTGGTCCAGTTTTGCATGAGAGGGACATGCCAATATTGCACGAGTAACCCCAACTAAGGACTGGGCGACAGGTCTCGTGTGGGAAATCATTTCGGTGGTTGCAGTTGTGTTGAATGTTGGCCGCACTAATTCCTCACGGATGCCGAACCTGCTCGAGTCTTGATGGAGTTGACCTCAATGTTATGCGTTGTATTTTGTAATTTTTCGATATGAGTACGGAGCAAAGAAAACTCTACCAAAATAGTATTTTGTAACGACGTTTGGTACTTGAGCACTAAACCAAGCCGTGTCTCAGTATTACGTGGAAACTTATGTAGAGAAATTATTTTTATCAGCGTGTAACGTCCGTGAATTCGATGCACAAAACACAACGCAAGTTTTTGTTTGTTGTTATCGTTGTGTTCAAATGGTATTCAGGTCTGAATCCAGCGCGTAAAGAAAGTAAGCTATCTATGAAAGGCGTTTCTTATTAAACGTATAATATAATTTCCTTTAATTAGATTGTTTGGTGAAGGTACCTTCTACATTTTTCACATTAAAACTTTGTTTGCGGACTATTTGTTCGGCAGTTTACACGAGCGGGTCCGTCATTGTTCAGTGGCTGTGCTAATGGAATGCAATTGACTGGAATTCGATTTTAGTTAGCCAGGTTTGCTAGAGGCCGTGTGAAAAACACCTTTTTTCGACCTGCTACGGAGGATAAAACTTTACGTGAGATAACAATTAAAAAAATTTTTCAAACTCCATGAAAAGTAAGGATACTTTTATTGTTACAAAAGGCGAATTTATTCGGTTTTTGTTGAATAAATATCCATGTTCACGTCCCGCGCTATTTCCGTGTACTAATAAGGCAGAACAATATTACGCGATGCTGAATACCGGTGTCATGCAGCAGCCATGTCAGAGAGCTGCCATGTTTCTGCATTATTGGCATCTGGAACTCGCGAGGCATCGTGTTCTGTCTCTTCTTTTGACAGTTGTTGAATGTGACGGTTGCTTAATTTGAACCCTCGTCTCCAAACTGAGGACCTGTAGTAAATAACTAGCGTTTGTAACTCGCTCTCCTCTTTGGGTGGCGAGGGGTTGTGCGGGGAAACGAGGGCGATTGTAAGTGACGTCACACGGTTGATATGTGTGTCAGCAATAGATTGCCCGTGTGAAATTAGTAACTGAAATATTTTTTACTAAAATGCAGTCGTACACAGAAATGTGGATGTGTTGGTTTTCAAATATTGAGAGCGGTAGCGTACAACTGTAGCATTACCTGTAGAGTTTTGAATGCGTCTCCACTATCTTCCTCATGAGACGATCTCGACCACAGCATTTATGCCTATGCCTGACGTTCAAATACGGATAGTTGCATGGACGCCTGCCTACGCTGGCTCCCTGCCTGAGACTGACGTACTGCGAAATTGGATGTTTTAAATGTTGTTTGTTTCCGCCACTGGAATTGGAATTTTATATTCAAAAGAAATGTGGGCGTATGAATGCAAAATGTATTCATATTCGTCGGTCTGCTGTGGACTGCGCTGTGCTCTTTTGTGCTCTGAATTATTAAACTTTTCCCTCAGGAGGCATAGGATACGCTATAGGGTTAGGTTAGTTAGGTTTGTCTCTCTTATGCCCAGTGTTCAGCTATGACTGACGTCACAGTTAGGTTACCTTAGATTAAGCTAGGCCTTCAAAACTCGTATATTTTGGTGCCCATTTTTTTTCCATTTTCACAGGTTCTTCTCGGATTATTCTTTGTTTTTTTTCCTCTTCTTTCTCAACCTTCTGTTTGTAGGCGTAGGAAATCATGTTTGATACCACATCTGTACATTAATTTCCACGTTTTTTAAAGCCCTAAATGGTTCCTTCTTTTCGCTTTTTTGAGATCGCCTTTGATGTGGCTAGGGAGCTTTAAGCTAACTATTAATAAATAATAAATAATATTTATTAAAAAATGAAGAAGAATCACTTCAGGCTCTAATGACTAATTAATAATAATAATGATAATTTTTAAACTTTTGTGGTTAATTCACTGGACACAAAGTTGACACAAGTCGGTATATGGGTAAGTTATTCAAGTTAGTTTGGGTATGAATGAACGTGTGAATTAGAAAATCGCTAGCAAAGTGATGGAACATAAGAAAAACGTAGTTGTGCTCATCTTTATTTAAATTCAGAATATTTAAAGAGAATCAATTGTATTCAACCTGTCTCTTATTTCTCCTTAACTGAGAGAAAACATCGAAACATGTGCGTAGAAATTGTTTTAAGAAGCAATGACTGGAAGAAAAGAAGTGAATTTCTCACGTTTTTTCTCGATGTATTTGTATTTGCAGCGAAGGCCGTGCAGGCCCGTCGGATCACCTGCATCTGGACCTGACGCCGCGCAGGTCCGACCCATCTCGAAAGTCTTGTCTTTTCCCGGCATCTTTTACACTCGCCAACAAAAACCCAAACTGCGAGCGATCAGGTTTTTCTGGACGCTTCTTGCGGATGGACATGGTTGGGACTTGCCTGAGGGAGATTAAAGGTTGTCTGTAACAAATCTTCTTCTTGAAATATTGATGAAAACGCCATGGTCTCGAAACAATAGCAGAGATATTTATACAAAATGTACCCTCTGGAAATAGTACGTAAAATGCCATCTGTGAGCTCCAGATAATTCTATATACTGGGGCAAGGATTCTAAAAAGGTCTTACGTATTCCTTTCTTTCAAATGACGTTTTTGTGTCAGAAGGAAAACCTGAAGTGATGTGCATTTTACTAGTTCCATAACGGAATTATTTGTGTACGTATAAATAAAAAAGCAGGTCTCCATTCGTGGGTCTGTGTAGGAAGGCACCAAATTGTCAAATCATTACAAGTTTATTGTTCATTTTCACGTGTTCAGTTTCTTTCTTCTCAATTTGCTTCAAGACAAATCCCTGAAGCGTTGCTTGCTGACGTGGCTGCGAGCCGCTTTCATTCTTTAGTCCGCTAATATAATTTCATTACTTAATTTATAGGCGCCCCTTGTTTTTCTAGCGCTCGCATTTCTTAATATTCTCTTTGTAGTTACCGAGAACAAGTTTTTCCTTATCTTATTCATTAGCGCTTTCCGTCGCAGGGGTGTTCTTCCGCGGAATTTACTGCGAGCGCTCGCGTAATTTGCGTCCGTGTGGAAATTATCTGCCATAAATTAGGTTGGCAGGAGTCGCACGTTGTGTGTACATTGTGTAACACTCTGTGTATTGTTTATAGCTCTGCCTTGGTCTTGATTATACCGTTTGAGCAGGCAATTTTTCCCAATTTTTTTTGCTGCTAATGCTTGTATTTGTTTTTTGTTTCTGTGATTTTCGTGTGTTCTCATCGGCTGACGCACTTTTACGTTGCTGAAGGTACGCCGCGTCTTACATATGTGTTAGTCTAACAATTATACTTCCAGTAAACACTCAACTTTCGTGATTCCTGAACGGTTGTGGAATGTATCTTCAGTTACAATATTCATTTCAGGATGATTGTTGAGCTAATTTTGTTGAGATTGCACAGTTTAAGTAAAATAAATTCACCGGAGGCCATTCTCATCTCTTCCTTGAAGGAGTACGCTGGAGGGGGCCGTCCTTCCACGGATCTCAGGGACTTAGCGTTCCTTGGAGGTCGGTGGGATCCTCAAGCTGCTCCTGATGGGTTATGTTAATGTGCTACGCAGCTGTGCGGGCACACGTCTCCGCGAATGAGATGTGGCACTCCACAGCAGTGACTGAACAATATCCTACCGACTGACTACGACAAAGATGGCGTGTGTGGATTTGGCATTTAGAGAACTTCATTTTTCTTTCTTCTTGAGCTCATTTTCGGAAGGTGGTTGTCGTCCAGCTGGCCAACTCCTATACCCCTTGCAGGGTGCTTTTACTTCTCATGCGGCAAGTCCCGTCCAAGTCGAGGTCTTGTTTGCGCTACTGCTGCTGCCCGAAGCTCTTACTCACTGCTTCGCTCATCGTTGATGAGTTCTCGATCATTTTCTCGAATAAAGAAATATGAGGGTGACGTAATGTGAAACTAGATAATGTATTTTAGCAAAATAATGAATAGAAAAGTTAACTCTTTACGAATCATTGTTTTCAGTTACAATGTTCGACAAAAGTTTACTCCGGGTGTGTGGTGCAACATTATTATTTTCCTTAATTTTACGGGCTGTTTCATGGGGACTTTTTTGTGTCTTTTAACACGTTATCAACACGGTCCGAGGCCTTACGAGGCCTACCAGACAGCTTTTCCTGAGTTGTAAGGCATCACACTATCCCTCCCCCCTCCTGGCAACGTAATACGTCACAACACGATTGCTTAGTGTAAGTTTGTGTGCAAGCTTGAGAACAATAATTTTGGTAATAGTTTCAGACTATAACTGCATCGTTCTCCCCATAATAAGACGACAAACACCACCGGAGTGCGACAAACGAAACCTCGGAATGGCATCGGAGTGAAGAACAAAACAGCGCCATCTTCTCACGACGGCCGCCAGAATGACATTGAGCTAGTGCTTGGCTGGCGGAGTTGGCATCTGGGGGAGGTAGTGACTGCATGCACACGGCACAAATTTCTGACTAAATTAAATCACCCTTATCCACACCATTCTTTGTTCGACATGGCTTAGTCCGCACCTGATCGCCTGGAGTAAACTATTGTTAAGCACTACAGTTTTTCACTTTTTGAATCGACCCAATTACAAAGCTGTGAATGCTAAAAATTTAACTGAATGCTTGCTTTGAACGCGCTTACAACACGATTTAGTCAGATCAGCACTAGGCAGTCATCACGGAGCGAACCTATTCCGTATTATCTCTAAAGGTTAAAGGTTAAAGTTGTGTGAAAAACTCGTGAAGGTGCGTGCAATGTCAGCTGTTACCGGTGACGTCACTCAAGCACCACCATCGCTCCAGCAGCACCATCACTGTAGTAACACCACCTTTTACTGCAGCACCTCCAGCACTGCAGCACTTACAGGCAACGTTAAATAACCGCCGGAATCAGCGCACAAACTTGGACGACCCAATAACTGGCCTTGTCTCCAATATGGCGATTGGTATTGCTGAATATTGAACGTATCTGAACGCATTTGTTTGCAAATTCCTTCTTGCGCGTGCTGCAATGTGTAGAAATTTATTTCCCAATGCAGTTGCTTCTTTCGATTGGTTCAGGACAGGAATTTGTATCGCACAGGCCTCGCGGGCGTATGAATGTAGCCTTTTATATTGTGAGCACACCTTCCGCAGAATGTAATTTCTTTGCGTGTCAATTGCATTTGGCTTGTTTTTCCTTTAGGCCTCGGTCGTCCAATCGAGCGTTCGCGTGCTGTGGTTGTGGTCACGCAGTCGTCAATTCTAGCCTGCGCGGATCGCGAGCTGGTCACGGGCTCGGTTTGATCCACCTCTGTATTGATTTTTAAATGTCTCTAATACGCATTTATGATTCTATTCTGAGGTCAATTGACTCTTAGAAATAATAGGCCCTGACCAAAAAGGTGTGATATGCGCTCTCTAGATCTGGTTTGATCTTCAGTCTCCAATTTAGATGAGAATGCAGTGCTTTGCTCTATATGCTCCTGTAATAATGACAAACCGCCCCTTCACGTAGAGCCTCTTTTATTGGACTTGATTGACGCTTCCCGTGCGTGTTAAAAATTGGTTCTTTCCCGTGATCCTCAAATTGTAAGACTTGGTGCTCCGCCTTCCTGGGGCCTAAATTGTAGGAATCGTCCGTTCACCAGTAAATCGAGTCTACCTCACACCAATTCTGAATACCGCGTCTAACTGATTGGAAATATCTTTCTTCGTTTGTTTTTCGACACAGAAAAAGCACCCGTCAAGTCAGCCATTACGAGAGAGGGCGTTTATGTTGAACACAACTCATTCTGTTACGGCAAGTTCACTGATTCTTGAATTTAGAGAACTCGAGGCTAGTTTAAAGTTAATTCGTTTCTTTATTGTTTTCGAATTTTCAGTTCAGTTGCTTACGTTCGAATAAAAGAGATTCGTATTTAGTTCTGCCGAGAGAGTTACAATGACAAAAATTAACTGTATTTTATTTATATTCCGTTTTAGTTATGCCTATGCCTACCTCTTGCGTTTCCAAGATAAACCGCAGATTTGGAGCGCGTGTATCTATGTGTGTGACCTGTGCTTTTGTTGACGAGTTACTGTGGCCGCGACTTGGGTGCTTGTATCGAGTTAGCTGCCATGTTAGCTCAATGGCGTATTGCATTCAGAACTAAATTTATGAAGCTCTCTCGGCGAAATATTTCAGGAGATGTGTTCTCTCTAGGAAATGTTTGGGGAAATGTGTCGTTGTCTAACGCATCTAGCGTGTGTGCTAGGAATCAACCCGAGAAAGCAGGCACATGTAACCCGTGAATGCATGGAGTTTATCCCTCTTTGATATTCCTTTTTAGAAACCAGTTACTAGTGTGTACTTTGTACATGAAGTAGATTTAGGAGGGAACATATTTGCTAAGTTTATGAGATGAATGTTGTCTTGTAAACGGAGCAGGACGCAGGCATATGACGTAAATAATTACTCGTAAATTAGAAGATGAATTAGTTTTATTCCATTTTCATTTTTATTTTATAAGATATCCTATTATCATAATACACTGCATGGTCTGTGTAACATCTCTTACCAGTGCCAACTATTATCATCTCTCTTTTTCGATGTTGGTTCCCTCTCATGCTGAAATTCATTTAGCGCTAGAAACTAACCTTCTTTATTTGATATTTGTGTGAATATTTGAATGAAAAAACATGAATGGGTAAAGTGTGTTTGATACCTTTGATCGCTTTCGTTACCAGATGAATAAACTCTCTAGAATAGTGAATTTAAGCCCGTTGAATTATTCGTATATCTTTAACACGTTGACTCCGAAGTGGGTCATATATGGTACACGCGATCATCTAACCTAATGTAACCAAAGCACTGTCATGTATAAATACAAATTTTCATATTTTCTTCAAATTTGTGTTCATCAATCGAATAAGCTAGTTTTGATTGGAAAGAAAATTAATAGAGTAACCAAATTTGTAAAACCAAAATCCTTCATTTTTAAATTCACGGTAGAGATATTTGTCGGCATGTAATTTTACCTGTGTGGAGAATCGGAGTCAACGTGTTAAAATAGTAATACCTTACGTAGCAAAAATCTTTGCCACTAACCCCTCATGAGGCAGGGGATAGACAATGGGGTTAGGTTAGTTAGGCTTGTCTGTCCTATGCTATGGGTACTGACGACCCCATGGGGGCAATGTTCGGTTACCTCAGACATAGGTAGGCCTTCGGGACTTTTAATCTTTCGTGCACACATTACTTCTCTCACTTTTCACGCCTTCTTCGTTATCTTTTGTCTTTTCTTCCTCTTCGTTCATAACTTGCTGTTTCTATGCGCAGTGAATCCGGTGCATAGGTTACAAGTTTTCTACAGTTCGTTCTAGATAGTCCCTTCTTCTTTTCGCTATCTCTGGATCACATTTCATGTAGGTCGGAAGAAGAGGAAGTAGAGTCAGGGAAAAGGGGTTTATGTGGAGCGATGTCTGTCATCGGCAACATGGAAAGATGACTATGCAGTCCCGGCTGTGACCCTCGCAGTGCGCCTGAGAATCAAGAAGGTTAGATGAAGGAGGCTGAGCTGCAGTAATGCTTCGGGGTCTTATCTTTATAATTATCTTTCTCTTATCATCATTGGTCTGGTCTGAATACAAAGAACCTTCTTAGTATGAGAGTGTTTTCATTATTATGTATTCTTCATTCCTTTTTCTTTGCGTCATTACATTTGCTATTTAGACTCTGACTTTGAGATGCTGCAGGTGTAAAAACCTGCATTGAACTCGTTGACCAAAGGTCTTCGTACTTGCACTATTCGAATAAATATACCGAAGTACTTTATTTTTATCATTATTTTAAGTTGCTCTATCTAGGAAAGATTAAGAGTCAAATATTTGCGGCTGATAAGGGTTTTCGGGTACCACTTGAAGATATTCATCTTTTTCCTGTTTTTGTTTTTGAATAATTGCATAACATATGTTGGTATCATTCATCTTGACTTACAATGTTGTTCGTTTTGAGTTAGTTAAGAGCTCGAAGCATTTTTGTGAAGTCAAGTTTAATGTTCGTGCACGGGAAAAAATAACATTTTAGGCAAAAACTTGCACATCGGCATGTTTTAGTAATCCCATGGACTGAGAACTGAATCATTTTCATTTTGTCTTCGCTTTGAAATGAACCTTGTATCTTCGTCTTTGCTCGTGGTTTTTCCGTTTTAAGTTGCTTACGTGTGTCTATGTTAGTGTATTTTGTGTGCCCATCTGTGCCGGGATGATTAGTTAGTGTATCACGGAAAATATCAGCAACAACGACCGGTTTTTGGGTTGAATTATGCAGTATAATGTGGTTCTTTGAATCGCTGTACTTTTCTTCGGAAATACGGCCACCCGCTTCGCCCGGACCGTGTTTTCAGAATGAACGGTAGTTTTTGTAGATTATGGGTGTCTTCACTACCAGCCCACTTCCCAGAAGCCAGCCCACTTCGGCACAACCAGCCCACCTCGCCGCAAACACACGATAAGAAGACCCCCTTCCCTCTGCCCTCTGAAATGCTCTCTGAACTGAGACGGTCCATTACGGCTCGCGAATTTACGATGTAAGAAGTCTTGGGCAATGCCAACGAGTTCTACTCGCAGAAAATTTCACGTTTTCTTTACAACTCCACACCGTATGTCAGAAAAGTTCTTCTTCGTGTGACAATTACTTTTCGAATGAACCATTCGAGGAACGGCGCTCGAGTGGAATATGTGTGGAGCTGGACCCGCCAAAACAGATCAAATTTGCGATAAATTTTTGGTGGGATTAATTGTGTGATTAACGTTTTTTTAAGGATTGAAACTCATTTGAAATTGTGAGGTGAGTATTCTGCTTGCACTAGTCTATTTTAGTGTTGCGGTTTGAATCGAAGGCATATCTCGGTTTAACTCGGCACGTTTCGGAGGCCTTGAAATGTTTGTCATAATTAATTAGACGCTGGGACGAAATTTTTGACTGGCTCATTTCTGTAATTAGAATTCTGAGGTAAACAAAGCAACTTCTGGCCGAACTTGAGGTTTCCAACGATGTTTTTGTGTTACATAATGAAATGTTATTAAGTTTCATCTAAAACACATCGTCAAAGTGACCTGCGCTTGTAAAATTTTGAACTGCTGTAAAAATAATCTATAAAATTCCCTCCCGAGACATAATACAGGCCAGCAGCAATGGTTCAGTGGGTCAAATGAGTATTCGTAATGCTCCAACTAATTTATATTTTTCCATAAAAAAACATATTTTGGAAAACGTTAGAGAACTTTGAGTCCTACGTTAGAGAGGGCAAAATCCAACGAATTAGGTAATGGTTAGTGAACAAGAATTCTTTTGAAAATGTTTCAACAAAAATGAAAATAGGAAAACAGGACGGTAGAAAAGTATTGGCAACAAAGTTTTGAAATCCTCTAATGGCTCCATTCAGTACCACCAGCGGGTTAAAAATGAACGAAATTTAATCCTTCCGTTTTTAGAAAATTCCACAACAGTCTATGTAGTCTAGAAGGGTACATTGACCGGTGTGATTTTCAGTGTGGTGACAGACTCTGCCCCAGGAACAAGTCTCAAAATTCTCGCGTTGCCAGAATCCAAGGAACACAGCATTCAAGTGAGGAGTACGTGTTCCTTTAATTATAAAGGAACACGAGGCCGGCCCTGGTTACAGGGAAATTTCCTGGAAGTTCTTTATTCCTATTAGCACTGTACAGGCCATTATGAAGAAATGAACATCTGAAGGGATTGTGGTTAATAAAGCAAGATGGGTTCTCCAAGTAAAGTATCACGACGAGATCGCTTTAAATTGTCACACTTGTTAAGAAAGTCCCTCAGATATCTCGCTGAGAAATGGTAGAACATTTGTCATCAGCAGGAGTGGACGTAACAAAGCAAACCATTAACAATGTTCTGAGTGAAGAAAACCCGAGGAAACGAACTGCTCCGGAAGTCAAACTGCTGAAGAATGAACACGTTGCATCTCGATTGCAATGTGCAAATATTCTCATCAACGAGCGAGGTGACCATTTTGATAATATTCTTTGGTCAGATAAGACAGAAATCGACTTGTTCGGTAATACTTACAATAGGACTGCTTGACGAAAACTTATGTAGGTCACTTTCTCCAAGGCTTACCGAAATATGTTAATAAGCAAAAAATGTGAATTATTTGGTACGTTACGAATACTTATTTGACCCATTGTATTACTCGTTTGATTTACACTACGGTTATGGTTGTGTGTTCTTATTTTATTAGCATTTATGATTTCTCTCTCTTACTTGTTCATTCGACCAACGGAGGCTTGATGAGGTGAGATCGGTACGTAGCTAACGAAACTCGCGAAATGATTCACACTTGTTTGGTATTTTTACTCTAAATGCAATCCATTTGTAATTTAGCGTAGGATTTCGGTCGTTGACCTTTTGAAAGTTTTTATGTTCATCAGGCTTCTCATTCGAAAAATGAACTCACTTTTGTCTCTATGACCATCTTAGGTGCTGCGCAGGAGTGCCGCACGTGCACTTTATTGATCCTTGCGTATTTTTGCGAACTGAAATCCATTTCATTTCATCTATATTTCATTTCTTATCGCATGTTTTTTTAGATGACTTCCTGTATTTGTGTCTGCTAGAAAGTCGCTCCCCATGTTTCCATGCTTGCTCTAAGCTGAACCTCCTGCGCTTCCATTTCCGTTAGATTACTTTCAGAGTTATCTTGAGCAGGCGTAAATGGCGGCGCGCATTTGCATTGCAGGTTGTGTTAAGACGTTCATGCGCTGGGCCAGACTATAAAATGTGAAGAAAAACTGGGAAGCGATTACTGAACTCTGTTTTGATCGAGGAATTTAACCAGGGAAAGCCTCCTCACGGTGAGGCTGATTTACGTCTACTTGTAAATACCTCGGCTCTACACAGTACTGTCAAGATCTTATGTATAAATTAGCCATTATTCTTTCTTGCGTTAGCTGAGAGATGCACCGAGGTATTCGCATACATAATGCACCGTGTTATTTTTACGGGACTTAGCTTATGCACACTCACGGTGCGTCAGGCTCTAGTGTGTTGGGTAAAGCGATACACCCTAGGAAAATATCGTTACGTCTGCCGGCCTTAGGCGTTTTTGCACTGCATCTGCTCTTGAGGTAGGCTCTCCTATTGCCGTGAGGACAGTCGATGATGTTTTTCGTGTCATAGCTGCTCGTGTGGGGAGTCATTTTATCTCGTATCGCGTGCCACGAGTTCAGAAATATTTCCTGACTTTTGTATCCTGGAACGTTTCGGCTTTCAGATTTTCTCTAAAGTTTCAGCCGTCGTCCCTCTCGTGCTCCACGATGCTTCACTTTTTACCGACGTATTAAACGTTAGTTTTGTGCGTCGAAATTACCGATCGCTCTTGTGTTTTGCTCGAGGGTACTTGAGAGTTTTAATAATTTTACTTACGTGCGTGTTATTGGAAACTGATGTTAAAGTTTGGCTATGTTGACGAGTTTGGTGTTCTGGGAAACTCAATGTTAGCTCCCTTAGATTTCGAATAGCTGTAGAAATACATTATTTTTGTGATGGTAAATAATTTTGCTAAACAATCACCCAGTTTATAAATTTTAACATCAAATAACAATTTTAAATTTTAATAACAATTAATTTTTTAGCTTGTAACCTCCGGTACTGGGTATCTTGTTAATTTACGTGATTAAAGAGATACGAGGGAACTGAATGATTTGTTGGGCAAATATTTGTTTTTCAAGCAGAAGTATGGGTAACAGAAATGCCCATGATAAATCCTGTTTAAGGATTACTTGCGGAGTCAACAAAAGAACTCCTAGGACCCTTGATGTACGTGTAGGAAAGTTACTTAAGCGTAGTTATCTGTCAACATTCAGAATGTTCTCGCGCAAGAACGCGGCACGACCGACACCCCGAGCTGCTGCGATTAGCTTTAGCGATACTGCCGGGCTCCCTACGAGGCCTCTCCGTCCTGGTGTCAGATCCGCTGATGATAGGCAGTCAAGCAACCTTCACCCTCAACTAACCAATGGCAAGAGAAAACCCAGACCATTCCCTGCGGGATCCCAATTAGTTTTTGGGTTCATCGATCACGCACCTATTGTTCTCGGACAGATTGGTAAGCCTAGAGAAAGTGATTGCTTAGGCTGCTGGCATATTCATCGGCTCTCATAGAGCAGACTTGGCCTGTCTTGCAGTGCCTTGTATCACACAGCGCAGTACATCGCTGATGCCTCCAACTGATCCTCGACTACCTGTCCTGCTGCACATCAACGCTTTGCGTTTGATTGGACGGTCCAAGACAGATAGTCTCGTACGCTGCGAGACGAGCATGTTTCAACACCCGTAATGTGTGTCTCATGATTCGTTTAGCATGGCTGAAGCACTGTTCTGTTTGAAAACCTATAGAATGATTCTCACCATTATTTCTCATTACATTCGTCTTGAGGTTCGAACAAGGTCATTCTTAAACCATGTATCATTTACACTGGAAATTCAAAGCTTGACCGACGCTAGAATTAGGGCTTAGTGAGGGTGCGCCTGCAAATAGATATTCGAATTACAACTCTCATTTCAGGAGATCTCGGCGACGCAAGTTAGGATCGTGAATAAAGTCAAAGAATAATTTTGCAGGACTTTTTGGCTCGAAGAATTTTCGTCCTATTTGTATTCAAGTTCAAACTATGTTAATATCCGTTGAGAATTTAATGGATTATTTTCATTGAAGTCGCTCCAACTCCTTCGATCTCGCTTGCGCCAGAACCGTCTCAGCGTTGAGATAGGTTGTTTAATCAAATCATGAATGCTACGCTTCCAATTATAGCAGTTCGTTTACCTCTCTTTGTGTACTTTTACTCAACTTGATTATCGCATCCGATGTCTAATTTCGCTCTACTCATTCTTATTCATTTATGCAATGATATTCACTGCCGACGGTCCAAACGAGGCGGCTGTAGATTTTTGTCGATTGCTCTATCCTCAGTCGGAGCTTCCTCTGCCTATGGCTATTATTTAACTTTCAAGTCCTCTAACTTTTTATCTCGTGTGTATTTTCTATACACCATAATGTTTCTGCTGCTCTTCTTCTTCTTCGAAATTTGTGGGCGAAGTCCAATGGGATACTATCATACGATCTCGGTTAGAGGCTTAGTACTTTGCAAATCAGAGATTTAATGAGGCTCTTGCGTCACTGATTGAACGAATCATTCATGCAGCCTCCAACTTCGATATTTAGGCATGATTTTTTCATCACAGTCCCTATCTTTTGTACTTCATGCTTTTGCGCTGCTGCATTTGCAGTATGCTAGTTCTGAAAGCATACCTGGCTCACGTTGACACGTCTGGATTGTTCTTGGACTTATCTGCGGCATTTACAGTTTACACGTAGACGTCTTTCCCGCTTACTTTCAAGGTCTTCCATGTGTCTCTTGTCTTTTCTGTGTATTTTCACATGGAGCTTTGCATGGCTACTCTAATTTTATAATCGTACGTTGACACATCTACTTCTGCACTTTTGGATATCAGGTCTTCCAAGTCAACGCTTTTCCGTACGTTGACACATCGTACGTTTATAATCGTACGTTGGCACGTCTACTTCTGCATTTTTGGATATCTGCTCTTCCAAGTCAACACTTTTTCTCACATACTTCAGGTTTCTCACGTGTGCGCTTTTTCCCTTTCACATCTGCTTGTACGTATTTTATCCACAGTTACCCATTTGCTTTTGCGCGCTTGCACGGCTACTCCTGCGCGCTTGCACGGCTACTCCTGCGCG
>VOMN01052777.1:0-12240 GCA_014899125.1 Orchestia grillus | reverse complement strand
TATACTTTCCAGCTTCACGATGTTTTCTCTGGTGCCTGGATTCAATGATAGGCAACAGTACTCGGCGAGGGGTAGGATCAGCGCCCTGAACAGATAGATTACCAAAACACGTAGCAAGTGCGACTTAACGGTAGATTCGGCATTTCATGGCACTCGGTATGCTCTGAGAATTCCAAAAGGAAATAGAGCAACAAGTTGTGAATCTACCAGTGTTTTCGGAAATTTCTACTCCACTCAAGCTATACGTAATTTAACTTTAGTTCACTGTTAGCCGCTGCTTAAACGCTACAACCTCCGATTTATTTCAGATACATTAGAGTGCAAAATACTTGTGAACGTACTAAATCACTTCACATATTTGAGCAAAACTTCGTGTCCATTAAATTTTACTCAAACAATGGAATAGAAACATCATTCGGTGCAAAGATTGAAAATCCTTTATCCTTTCTATTTAAATTATGATCATTAAAAGAATTGTTAAAATAGTTTGTGGTTAGAATAATATGTCAAGCAAAATAATGACCACGCATGAATCACTCGCACTACAGTCGTTCTCGCATAGGTAGAGCGCTAGATCGGTTCCTGTAACCTAGCGCTCTACAGTCGTCCTCACTCTATGCCGATAACAACGTAAACGAACATCAAATAGCACAGAAAATATGTGTGTCATTGCAGCGGTGAGAGCTTCGGTACACATAAATAATTCACATTGATTAAAAATTCTTCGAACAAAGTTAGAAAATTTTTTTACGAACGATTTAAAAACCACATTATATTCAAAACCATTGTGTAAAACAGGTTTGGCTCATTATCACACTTGAAATTTCTCATTCAATGTCAAATCAACTATAATCAACGTAATTTACAAAAAAATATGACAACCAACAGTGTAAAAATGTAAATACACATTTTAGTGCATACATTCTCCTAAACACTCATTAGTCAGCAGTAAATTGAACTAATTCAAACCATCCGACACACGATGTAAAATCCGCCAATTAAATTCACTAGCCTGCAGTCACCGCCTGCATCTCTCTGCTTAGCTTAATTAAAACTTGTAACTGTAATTAATATCATGCACGTGCGCGAAAACAGGTATCCTAATGGGATGCTCATCATTTCAATACAATAAAGAGAAAAAACGCGAATTTAACAGATATGGTGGTCCCTACAGCATTAATACACACCTAAAGCATTGGTTCGTACCGTATCAACTGAAACAGTAATTCCCAGTGGTCAGACTCAATATTCTCGACCTTGCAGTGCGCAGTACTTAGCCTCACGGAGAGTGTAAAAGTATATTCTCTGTGGCAACCCAACACAAAAACGACACCGATGCCACACAAGTTCTGTCGCGTATGAGGAATACACGCTTCTGTAAATCAACCCGCTAAATTTTTTATTTTTTTCCGGTACAATTTTCAAAGAGGGCAGAAAAATTCATCACAAATTAACTTGAAACTGACGGAAATTCCCAGGCCGACACGCTTGAAAACTCTCAGACGAGCGCTGGCGAGTCCTCGAAGTGATACTTTTTACAAAGTTGCACTCAAAGGAAGTCAATGCTTTCTACAAACTTTCACTGCCGATCAGCTAGTAAGAAATGCGAACATCTCACTCAGTATACTTCGAAAATGGTAATTTAGTCGGAGTTCTCCACAAGTTCTGGCAAATGAGAAACTTCTCGGCCGTATTTAAAATACGGCTCACTCCGACACAACAACTGAGCAGGCACGGCTGTATCTATAGTAGAGTAAACCAACAACAGCATCGGCCACCGGGGTCCGTATAACTCTTAGTCGGTCTCAGATTTACTGAGATAAATACTCCTCTATCAATAAGTTGTGTTATCGATTTCTCTATTTTTTCACTAAGTTATTTCATCGATCGCTCTATTATTTCAGTAAATGGCTTCATCTGAAATCGAAATAAATTGACATGAAATCGTTAGTCTCACCCACAACTCTTGAAGAGACCTGCATTTACAAGGAAAAAATCCATAACTTCTCTCGAAAAACATTAACCAGTTTGACTTTTACGTCTGGGTTTTCGAATTTTGTGATCTATGAGCCAAATCGAAGGGAATTTAAAAAGTAGCATAAATTTCTCAAAAACGAATCTTTTGGGTTTCAAGAGACTCAACCGTTAAGAACTCAATAGAATAAGCCCTTTAAAATCCCTTTAAGTTCGTGATAAAAGGTGCGCATCCTATTTACAAAAGCTTTTTTCTCTGTGAGAAGAAATAAAAACCAAATTAAAATGAGAAACACACAAATAGCCCACAGGTCCTGCGATTTTCTTATTTCCACAACCGACCGCCAAGTTTGAGGGCTTGTGTAAGAATAGTCTCCGGACAGCAGCAGCCAGACGTTAACAAAAGAACATTTCAAATCCATTTTACAAAATTACCACATCAAAGGACGCAAATATATCGTTTATAACAAGCAAATAAAAAGATAGAGATATTGTTTGCTCGACCGTATCTAGCGCTCTATCTGACGACTGTACTCCTAAAGTGTGACTCGAATAGCTTATCCTCTCAAGGGTTAGCAGAGATTTCTTGCAAAGTATCCCGTATCTTTGTGCTATGTGAACTTTTATGATGAATAGTACTTAAGAACCACTCCACGTAGAAGGTGCAGGTGTGGATAACCGTGGCAACAATCTGATCCATCATTATCCCCAGGAACCATTACTAGAATATCATTTTCCCCACGAACCATTACTAAAACTTTGAGTGTTATTCGCCATGCCACTCGACACTGCACGCGACAGAGAGAGCACCCGCACAAGACGGGCAATCAACGCGCCAAAATTCGAGAATGTTCTTGAGAAAGTGGGAGACGAAGGAAGGCACCAGAAAATTCTACTGTACGGAGTCCTTCTCCCATTGGCCTTTTACATCCCTTTTGGATCTTCATCCCTGCAGCTGCTGCTGTCTACCCCGGATCACCACTGCAGGGTGCCCGCTAGAGAGGCCTTCAATGTGTCGCACTCTCTATGGAGGAAAATCACCATTCCATGGTACAGTAACTTAGCCCTGTAGGAAATTTTAAATTGGGTAGTAGTTCAAGTTTAACTGTCAATGCTATTATAAAGTTTTTCAGGACCAATTGGTGTTTAGGAATTGCGATTATAATGAAAAGCATAGTACTAGGGTTGTAACAGAGTTGGCATTTACCTACTCTAAAGCGGAGGATTTTAACCTTCAAAGTACACCTAGAAACTCCCTCGATGTCTCTTGCTTTGCATTCAAGCTACAGCTAAAATATGTGCTGTGTATTTTTTAACAAAGGTTTTCAATTAACTATCGAAAATACTAATTTTTTTGTCTAATTTACTAACGTCTCAAATGTTTAGTTGCTGCTGTGAAATTTGTACATTCTTCGATTTTTTGACGTTGAGGACAAACGATAGATGATATCATTGAGACGGAAGCGTGCCTGTGGTATTTTATACTTGAATTTTCTACTTCTGGTTCTGTAATTATTAAAACTTTCAATTAATCGACTTGAGAAAGTATGTGCTCTTACTGCACTATTCTAGAACCGGTACTCTCCCTTTTGCTCTCAGTTTATTTACTTTAGCCTGGTCAAATATTTATCTAGAGTAAGATGATGTCTTCAGTTCAATTAATGTTTCATACAGTTTTACAACTTCAGATACACGTGCCTGGACTGAGAAAATTATAATCTTTGTTCGAGCATTAGGTAAATGTTAGTTTTGGCGTCACTGCATTTATTTGTTAGCATTTGAGTGAAAAAAAGGTTTGTGATCATTCAATTAACTTCTAAAGCAGCTGATGCAATGGCGGACAATTTGTGTTACTATACCTTTTTGAAGATATGGGAGAAGTAGGGAGTTTGTCGTTAATATTACTTAACAGATGTCAAGCGAATTAGACGATCGAATTTTCGAGAAGGCTACGTCAAACATTTGCCTTATGTTCAAAGCCTGGCTACAGACTGAATAACTAAAAATTGTTGGATGATTTGCAATTAGATTTCATATCCAGTGTTTGTGTGACAGAAATAAATTCTTATGTTTATTTTAACGCAGCAGGGAATGAATATGAAAGGAGACTCACGGTTCCAACTAAAGCAGCGGCTTTGCATATGTAAATTTAATCACCTTGAGCATCAAGAACTTCTCACAACCAAGAGAAAGAGAACTTAGAACGCTAAAAGTTCTTGACACGAATACATTCCTATTTACATACATAACAATACACTCTCTAAATAGCGTGTCTAAAGATACACCTCGCAAGCACGATAACTATGGCTACTGCTGGAATATTTGCAAGGATTTGTTGTACTTTTTTAACGTTTGCGCTGCGAAACAAAATAGCAAATAACAGGTCATAAAGTATCTGAGGCAGTGGCCCAAGGAACTGTAACAAATTCTGAAGCATGCTTTACGCCAGCCTTCTCGCGGCGGTGCTGCTGTGAAGAACGTCAGGCTTCCAATCCGACTCCGTTTTATGTCTGCCGTAGCCTAATTAGTTCTCGCTCAAGTCTGATTGCTTCTGCACTCGGACTCGGAGCGTTAATTTTTCCCCTCCAAGCATGAACTTACGTGTGCAGCGTGTAGTTAATTCAAGGCTGAAACTTAGCAACGTATTTTTCGTAGATATACTTTGCAAAATTAAACTATCGAAATGGTAACGTTTGAACGCTGTATTTTTTATCTTCAAGTAGAATATTTTCTTCGAAGTATTTGAATTGCTGTGATATGGATGAATTCACTTGAAGTAATTAATTGCAAGAACTTAAATATACGTATTAAATCGAACTTCTGGTACAGAATAATTAATGAAGCTATCAAGATATACACTTACTAAAGCATTTACACAGAATTAGCAATTTTTTAAGATGCTTTAAAGACTACTGCCTCGCAGGAGCTATATAAGAATTTCAGAAGGAAAGTCAACCAGCATTGAAAAGTTGTAATGCAAAAGACATCATGTTAACAGAAATGTTAATTAAGGTACCAAAGAAATCGAGAGTTCACACCGTCTCAGAAGTGATGTCTGTGAGGAGAACTAGCAGGAAATTCCGGACGCCTTGGGTGCAGTTCGGTCCGAACGAATCGTAAGGGTCTATATTCAGTATGTACGTTTGTTTTGAAGCATTGTCTCAAGATTCGGTCTTAATTCCAACCTTAAATTTGCTTATTTGTAAAGCCGTATCGTGAATGCATAGCTGGTCGTATGGCTCCAGCTAACTGTTGATGTTGAAGTAATTTGATGGAGAAATCACTCAAAAATATACTTATGCGAAAACTCTGTCAGTCTCTTTGAACTCTTTGCTTCAGTATTATTAGCAATCCATCTTGATGAACATATTTGTTTGATTCAAAATTTTTCGTGAAATTAGTATGATTTGATTCAACACCGCTTACAATAATAGCATTCATCCAGCTTTTGATGCTGTGAAACCTGCCATTTCTCACCGTTTCCAGGAGTCGAGGGAGCGACGGAAGGGCGCGCTTCAGTCGCTGTCTGATGCGCAACGTCACGTTTCAGGAGGATGCAGAGACCGGGCTTACTAGCATCGCCATCGACCCTCATGCCAATACTAGTGAGGCTAGGGCCTCGAATGCAGCATGAAGTCATCAGTTGTTAATTATTTTGACTTGACCTCATGCCAATACTAGTGAGGCTATGGTCTTAAAAGTATGATAGCTTAAATAAGCACGTTGAGATAATCATGCAGTTGAACTTTAATTCAAAATCATGTGTTGCACTGAACGTTAAACCTTCACAATACATTTTGAAGAACGCAATTGGGACATCAATTGGGTGATAATTTCGTATTCACGTGAGGAATTTCAAAGAAGTTTTTGATTATTCTCGTCCTAAATAAAGCGTTGAGTGTGTGGGCAGGTTGTCAGTACGGCTACCTGTACGACAGGAGTACGTGGTGGGAGACGGCCAGTACGTACCACGACTGGGTGTGCGACGACGCCTTCGTCGTGCCCCTTATTTTCAGTGTGTCCATCTCGGCGAACGCGGTGGGCACGCTGCTCTTCTCGTACCTGGCTGACAGGTTCGAGAGCCTATGTGATTTCCTGTCATTGCTGTCCACTTATAGATCATATAATGAAATATTAACTTTATAGATGTAGCGGGCGGATCAGAGAATTGCTTTATGGAGTGGTCCTATAAAAGAACAATCTTTTCTCAGGCGGAAAAAGTGCTGCCAGTCTGTCGACGTCCATGTTCTGTTCGTTTCATAGATCACTATTGCAGTCATATATACAAGAAGAAAATGAGCGTGGACAACACTCATCTTCAATAAAAAATCCCATCAAGAAAATGAACACACGTTCAATACACAAACAGTTTGGTACACAATTCTTAAGGTATGATAATACGAAAATGAACTTAGAAATCGACCTGCTTCTTTGAAAAAAGCTAAACCATTATTTGAAATGGTGCCGAGCTGCCTTGATTGACGGATTGTGCTAATGAATTAAAATGCTTTCCAGTGTCCTCAATCGGTGGCGTTCACGCTCGAAAGCTCTAGATTTTATTAAAATTTTATGGAAACAAGATGTTTCTCATAGCATTCCTAATTACTTTCATAAGAAGGCGAAAAGTATTACTACGTTGTGCACATACTTCTAATTTCAGTGGATATGGAGACTCAATGAAATATTAGAGAACAATGATTCAGATAACAAAATGTCTTCATCTAAAACTTTTGAGTACTTTGAATAAAATTTTTAAATGTTTCTCAGCTGAAAAAATTATGGGCTGAAGTTTTTCTACAGTTTCACGGACATTAAAATAAAATTAGTTCAGTACGCTGATCTAGATTCACAAATTAATACTACAAATCTTGATTTCAGGTTCGGCCGGCGCCCGATGTTTTTCTTGTGTCTCGGCATGAACACAGTGTTCAGTCTGCTGAACCTCATCTCGCACAACTGGCAGGTCTTCGTCGTCACCAAATTCCTCTCATCTCTGCCCTTCTTCGCCCTGTATCAGATTCCTTATATCATCCGTGAGTACGTGGTAATTTCTATTGTATTTTAAATAGGAATTACCTTGGGAAAAGACTGCTTTTGGAAGTATCTAATGGGTACAATCGGTGCCCCATATGCTAGGTTTGTGTGTTTCATTAAGATAGATTTTACTTTATTTTGGCTGCCCAGCATGTTTTTACCGATGAAAAATTTACCTCATTAAAGTAATGATCAGCACACTGGATGGAAAAAACATTTTAAAAACACCACAAGAGCCGCAAAATCGTCCTGCTCTTTAATTGAAACCTGAAATCAAACTCCGTAGAGTTTCTATGGATCCGTTGCACACGGACTTATTTCCTCTGACACCAAAATACAGCCCAATAAATAATTTACCAAAGTGCGTCCCGGAGGTGGAAGCGCTCGGTTTCTTATCCTTATTCCTGTTTACATCTCGTGCCTTTATACTCGGCAAAAAAAATTTCCGTGTTGCCGGAAGTATTCTCCCACTCACGAATGCCACTGCGTTGACACAGTTTTCTGCCATGGTCTACTCTTGAGTGTCCTGCTATTGAGGTCAGGGATTGAATGACCTTATTAATAGTTTACAAAATAATTACGTTCGACCAGTCACCCAGCATATCAGCCAGATTTAGACAATTGCAGCATCAGTCATCTGGCAGATTGGTGGAGCATATGTGGTAGAAAGATTGTGCCAGATTACATGTGTTCCTGAATCACGGAATTTCACATTTGGGAGATTCAATCAGGTCGTTCTTGCACACGACCTTTATTGAGGTGTAAATTATCGAAACTTCAACTGGGTTGTATTCGTTGATATTACAACAATTTTCCTTATAGAGGAAAATAGTGGGCGTCCAGGGTTCATGATTAGTTGAAATTAAACAGCTGCAGCTGGACTTTACTTTTTTATTGCCTGAGCTTTCGCAGTCTTCCGCTCAGTGCGTTAGAAGGGAAGCGAGGCTTGAAAATATCAGACACATAAGGTGTACACGCGTGTCTATGCTACGGATCATTACAATTTCGAGTGAAATTAAAAAAAAATAGTTTTTTTTTAGACAAAAGTTATAAGGGAAACCATACGTTAACGAATAAAAAGTAATTTTGAAATGAACGAATAAAATTGTTAACGGAAGGTAAGTTCAGTAAAACAATATACCTTGAAACACGGACCCTGGGCGTTCCTTACTCTATCAAATTACAACGACTATCACAACCTGTGTCGCAGTGGTGGAGCAGTGCTCGGCGCGCATGCGCAGCAGCATAGCAGCCCTGTGCGCCATCAGCATCACGCTCGGGATGTGCTGCCTGGGAGTCCTGGCCTGGCTGATCGGTCACTGGAGGAAGCTAGGACTCCTCTGTTACCTTCCATCGGTGCTCTTCTTCTTTTACTCCAAGTAATTTTAACGTAGCGTATCCTGTTTAAAAAAAACTAGGCTTAGGATTGGTGACAATTTCAGAACGTTCCGATGAGCATTTATGATGTTTCAAAAGGGCTCGTTTTAGCTATTTCTTCCGACCACAATTTCGCCTTGCATTGCCGTATTTACGCATTGTTTCCACTTTTGGTAGACTCGCTTAACAATGCTGCATGTAACACCAGTAAAATCCGCTACTTTCTTCAGTGGATGTTCTTTCGCTTGACTGAATGCAATAGCCCTTTTTTGCCGTTCCAAGACGTCTTGCTGTCGTCTCAACGTTGTGAACCAGCTAAAAAAGAAGTTAGTACATTGCCAGCTCGCAATAAAGGCTGTTTCTTGTTCAGTACTTGAATAGAACCTAAACTTCGGCCACAGCTTTGAAAATCGATCGATGAATGTATTGAATAAATAGATTTCGAAAACAATATGCGACTAATTTTGTGTTCAGGGAGCTTATTTTCTACGGCAAGCTTCAATCATTCGCAGCACCTCCACGAATTAGACAGACATGTGACGAAAGTATGCAGAACCTGATTGAAACTCTGGCAATGTTTTGGTGGTAATTACTCCATGTTTACTTTTGTTCGAGTATACAGAATTCTTCCCGAGTCTCCGCGGTGGCTGATCAGTAGAGGCCGAGCCGAAGAGTGCATCGCAGTGCTGGATTTCATCGCTGCCAGGAACCGCAAGTCGTACTCCAACGAGGTGCTGCAGATGCTGGGGGAGATGTGCAAGATTCAGAGGCGCCCCCCCAAGTTCCTGTCGGTGGTGACGGTCCCCTGTCTCAGGAAAAGGACTATCATCGTAATTTTGAACACGTGAGATGTCATGCTATTTGCTTCCAACCGACACCCTGTGATGATTTTATACTAAAGACTACATTTAACCCATTACTGTCAGACTTTTTCCGAGCACGTTAACATTTTTTCAGACTAATGTATTTTTTTTTAATGCACGTTACATTCTGAGCGAAAAACAAAACCAGTAGGACAACATTTCCCGTTGGTAAGCTTTACATTTGTTTGACCAGACAGGTAGCGTAGCATATGTAAAAGTAACTGTACTGAGTGCATCGAGTTGGTACGTGAGGGCAGCAAAGAATAAAATCAGTCAACTTCTTTGGATCTTTTTAGTATAAAACGGTACGCAAAACAAGGTTGATTAAACTATTTCTGAACTGATTTCAAGTGAAAATGTAAAAAAATATTGTTACTGACGTAAAGTATCTGTGGTGAATGAAAAGTTCAAGTAATCAAAGCTATCATAATCGTGATGCTGTTAGAGGTGAATAATTTTGTGGACTCATACAGCGAAACAAGGCAGCACGGTGCGCCAGGCGAGCTACATTTTCAGAATTTACCTCGGAGGCCGTCAGTGTAAAGCTGATATGATTACCGCTCTCAATTCCCTCGTCACTTCAAGTCTCCGGAATCGAAAAAGCACGAATTCTTAAATAAGTTGTTTTTGTATCCGCTCCAAAACTACTTTACGCAATTGCTATGACGTACATTTCTTATCACTCATGTGAAAACTTCTCCACTGAATTCTTTTCTTTCATCCTGAGACGCCTGTATATATATATATTCACAACTAATTTCAAGAGTTACAACGCACCTTTTGAAATTAGTCGACATTATACAGTGGCGCGCATTCTACAAGCATCTGCAGCTCTGGAAGAACGCAAAAAGCCAGCGGACGCTAGAGCTTCTAATTTAATTTATCAGAATAAGGGACGCCCAGGATCCATTTTGCAAGGATAACGGAGAACATCGACTGTTTTTTGTTTTGTTTATTGACCCAGTCGATGTTTTCAGCTATGTTTGCAGCATCTAATTTGTACCGCATTACTTATTTTTGCAGTTCCATCCTGTGCATAGTCTACTCTGGGATCGTGTACAACATTCGCAACATCACAAGCAACGAATTCCTGAACTTCTTCGCCCTGTCTCTTGTGGATATCCCCGGAAATTTATTCGGCATGGTGTCAGCCAGGTTCTTGGGCCGACGGCTGACGACAGTTTACACACAATTTATAGCCGCTGGATTTTGCTTCCTTGCCTCCGTGACGACAGCAAGTAAGAAAAACCTCGAAATTCTTCTTTTCTCTCTCTGAAGTTACGTCAAAATTCTCTCGCGATGATTCCAATAAGTTCTGTAACCCAGAAAGTCGGAACAAAGCGTTCCGTTAGTACGTAATTGTAGAGTATAAATACATGTAAAGTGGTCATAGTAAATACGTTAATTTAGTTAGCACAGAACAACGTAAGTTTTATATTCATCAGTCCTGGACAAGTTTCATTTCCAGATGCTTTAATATTTTAATGATATGTTTTTTTAGTGTCGGTCGAATTTACTGAAGTCTTTTTCAATGCGAGTATCATTCCTATTTTTCAAGAGTGTCCCTGGTATCAACGTCTCTTGGACTTTAGATGTGATAAAAAATACCTTGAAATTTGATCTCATATTGCAAGGCTCACCGTTACATGCTGACTCTATGCATACTAGGCAGAAATATGTTTTTCAGGTGAGCTGATATTATGGTTCCCATACGAAAACTTCAACCCTTTAACATTTTAGCTACCAAACAATCATCTACGAGTGACTGCTGTATTTGTAATCATACCGTTTCGCTCACCTGAAGCAACATGCTCCTGATCTCAGGGGGACTTCAGTCCTTCCAGTTAATTAAGTAAGAAATTGTGTAGCGAATGTCTTAGACAGCTGAACAATTTTTTTTGATTGGTGGAAACTTGTGCTGCAGATCAACTGGCGCTGACGGTGCTGTGCAGCCTCGGCAAACTGTTCATGACGAGCACGGTGATGGTGGTGTTCATGCAGGTCGGAGAACTGTTCCCCACACCCCTCAGGGGGTTCTCTTACGGCCTCACAGGAGCCCTCGGACTGGTCTCGTCAGTCACCATGCCCTCCATCATGGCTCTGGTGCGCGGACTGTTAAGTTTCAGGGTTTTATGCACTTGCAACGTTTTCTGCTACGATGCTTTTTTTCTAGGTGATAAACGGCCTGAAAGTCACATCTAATGTTTACTTTTACACCAATGTTTACTTTTACCAATGAAATTGCTTATTTAGTGATGATAATATTTTAGGAGCTGTTACGTAAAAAATACGATTAGGTTTTTTGCCCATTGCACCGCGGGTTTTTAAAAGCGTAATCACTAACTTCATTTGCTAGAATAGAGCTGAATATCAAAACAGGCAAAAATAAAAAAACGTTTTTTTAAAGTAAACCTTTATTTTCAATAACAGCACAATTTTCAGTTCCAGTCCCTATTAGTTCATTTATTGCAACCGATGGCCACCGTTGCTTGTGAGACTCTTTTGGTATCCGTCTCTCATTGCTCGCATCGATTTCCGAATCATTTCACGGCTGTCTTTAAGCTCGTTAACCTTGTGGATGATGCGCTCTCGTAAATGTTGCAAGTCAATTAGAGGTGTTCCAAAAACTTTATTTTTTAATATAACCCCAGAGAGAGAAATCGCATGGGGCCATTGGATTTGGAGAACGTGTCATTGGAGTTGGGATAAGGATAGAAAGGCCTCCGCGTACTCCTGACCTGAACCCACGAGATTAGGTTGCGAGCAGCAAAGGGTTTCGGAATAAAAAGTACGGCAAAGAGAACTGCGCCGAGGGAATTCATATATTAAACTTTATTTTCCAACGTTTAAATAGCGTGACATTTCTAGTCATTAGACTCATCATTAGTGGTAGCAGTTGGGCCTTGAGGCGCCACTGCTTGTGAGTCTGATATAATTGATGATGAGTCTATTGACTCATAACGTCTGATTTCCCCCGTCATCAGGTCCCCCC
>VOMN01052776.1:0-24399 GCA_014899125.1 Orchestia grillus | reverse complement strand
GCATACCAAATATCAAGAAAGAGGTGTTTGTTTCCATATGTCTGTAGGGGGGCGCTAGAAATTCACTGGGGAGCTAAGGGGGCGCCAGCCTGCAAAAGTTTGGGAACCACTGACCTAGATGAATCAAACTTACTACACGGAAATCAACATGCATACGGAAGGAAAACAAGTACACAAGATGCCCTACTCAACATCACTGAAAAGATGTACAGTGATATAGACAAAATAATGTTACTGCTCCTCGACCTTTCGAAGGCATTTAGCTGCGTTGAACACAAACAGTTTCTGCAGAAGATCTCGAACCTAAAAGTAGACACTCTATGGTTTGGGAGCTATTTATCAAACAGATCNCTCGGCCCTCTTCTGTTTTCTATTTTTATAAATGACTTCCCATCGTGCCACTGAACTCAAGAATCTCGATGTATGCGGATGATGTCCAAACCGCAATAACAAGTAATCCACACAAAATACTGGAAACTAAAGTAATCGCTGAAAGCTTTTTAAATAGCTTAAAATCATGCTACGACCAAAATGGCCTCAAAATTAATGAAAGCAAAAAGCAATTCATCATTTTCGGTTACAAATATGCAATGAAAAAGCTACCGAAACTTATTCTGACTCTTGGGAACGAGGTAATCGAGCCTGTAGATAAAGCAAATTATCTAGGGGTGTGGTTTGACCAAAACATTACCTTTAAAACTCCCGTAGAAAAAATATGTGATACAACAAATAAAACCTTAATGTTTTTTCATCGGGTAAAGGATGTGTTAGACGAAAAAACAGATTATTAGCTATTCAATCTCTAGTACTATCACGTTTTGACTACTGTAGTTTAGTGTGGGGAGATGAATATAAATCTCTTCAGAGAAATTTACAGAAAAGCACGAATTTCGCTGCCAAGGTTGTTTGTAACGGTAATTTTAAGAAATATGATCATGCAACCCTTCTTCTAAAAAAACTGAGCTGGATCCCCAAGCAGCAAAGGTTTCCCAATCGTAAAGCACGATATGCTTTATCCTCTTTACACCTCCCTGAGAGCAATGTAACAATTGTAAAATTCCTTCCTCCCAACGCTGAAAATAAAAAACAGAATAGGAGACATGATGTCCTTCTAAGCTACCAGTCATTCGATATAGGGTAAAAAGCTCTGTCAATCTCAGGAGCCTCGTTATGGAATGAGTTTCCTCTGTACCTAAAAAATCGTGGGTCAATAAACGATTTAAAATGAAAAGTTTCTCGTCAATTTGGGTCTGGGCAATAACGCACACGTATACACATCAACGTATACATGCGTGGATATCTGCACAGGTTTCCAATCTAAGCCTTGAAATTTCCTTTAGCATCACTCACCCTAAGATGCTTGGTTAATCATGAACAGAACTTGTACATACCGGCTCAGACCAGTCTCCGAATATGCGTTTAATTTTCTTATCCGTCTAACGTAGTGCAAAAGCTAGTGGGTGTGGAAGATTTAAAAGACTCGACACAATACACTCCGATTTCAAAATGTTTTAAAAATATTGATTTTATTGTTTCAAACTTAGTGAAAAACAAACGTCTTATATTCATACTTGTCATATACGATTTCAAAAAGTACCAGTATTAAGCTGTGCAAATGATCATAATGATTTATTTGTAATAATTTTGCAGTCTATCTTATGTATAAGAGGATCTTATGCTATCTCTGCACTGTAATTTTTTATGTCAAGATGTGCGCACATAGACCACACAATTTTTTTGAGTTAATATTTCACTTTTGAGCTTAGTATAAAATTATATATCACAATTCCAAGTTTCAACGCGACTTCCCCACGTAATTTTAAAGTTGTAGTCTTACTGATCCCAATTACAAGTTTCATCGAAACTTCCACATTTTAATTTTAAGGCTGTAATCATATTGTTTGAAAAACCGATTGTTACTTGCTTTGTATGTGACTGATTTCGGAACAAACGATTTTTTTCTTCTTTTTTTCTTTTTCTTTCTCTGCGACAACAATCCCTCGTACGTTGAAAGCCACCGTAGATTTTTCATATTTTTTTGAAAAAGTCAAAAGTACCGATAGAAGCTCGCATGCACCGAAAATAAGTTAAAACTTAATACAGAAAAGTCTCAACACGAAGATCTGTTGCGTCGTAGTCGAGGAGTAAAATGTTCTCAGGCCGATTAGGATATGAAATAGCCCAAAGTTATATCCAGTATATACACCCCGTGGCAAGATTAAGCACAGGTCATTCTTTTGTCTAAAAAATAAATTTCTCAATTTTGACCATGAAATTCGATAGAAATGTTGGCAACACTGACATAAGCATATGTATAATTTTTGAATGAGTTCTGTGCAGAAGTAAACAAACTAGAGTAACGCCTTGAGGAGTTAATGAGGTTACTTAAGTTGTTTGAGGACCGTGCCCCGCTTTTGTGCATTGCAAGTTTTCAGTTAAAGTGAGTCGCCGTTATTGCCTCTATGACCAAGAAACGGCGAAGGTTATGTCTAAATTGGCTGATGGTGAATGTGGGCCAGATAAAGCTGCTACTTTGGGTTCATGGTGTCCTTACTGTGAAGAAGTATTTCAGCAATTTAAAAACCTAAGCTGAAAGGAAAGACAATGGCAAATGTAAGATCCTGGCGAGACATAATCGGTCCGCAGTGGAACGAGATATACGCAGGAGCCCTTACTCAACAAGCAAGAATGTCTGAAAGTGTTGGACTAGGCCACATACGACTCGATTTCAAGTACTGAGAAGTATGGCAAGACACGTTTTGCCCGATATTGACGCCCTCTGAAGCAGATACATAAGGATTTTTTATTTAAACGGACAGCATCATACATGAAACATGTCCTCTTCACAGATGATATGCATGCTACCCTCAACGGACCTGATGGGTGGAGCAAAGTTTCGGTTCCAGAAGCAGCTTCCCGACTCCAACCTCTTCGTCGTCACCGAAGAGGTGTTATGGCTTAGTCAGGAATTGTTGGTAATGAGTTAGTGGGCCTTTTTAGAATCCCTGAAAAAGTAAAACTGACTGCAAGTATGTACGTCGACCTCCTGAAACATGATTGTCCTGCGGCTCCGGAGGAGGTCTCCTACCAACAAAAATAAGCTCGATTTTAGACATGAAAATGCCCTGTCACATGCTGCAAAGGCTGCAGTTCAACATTTGACGACTATTGGGTTCAAAGATGGCCGACTAATGAAATGGCCAGCGTGTTCTCCTGACCTGAACCCTATTGAAAACCTGCAGTCACTGATTAAGCAACGTGTTTACCAGTCAGGACGTTAATTTTTCAAAAAAGATCCCCTGCGAATTGAACTTGAAATTCGTGTTAAAGGTATTACTACAAATAAAATTGAAAATTTTACGAAATCCATGGACAGACGTCTCCTGGTTATTGTTGAAGCACGTGAAGAGTACATTAATCATTGTTTCCAATATACTGTGTTGGAAAATATTGGCATGAAAATCTTTGTATTGTTCATACCTTAATTCAGTATCCTCAGTAAAGCTTAAAATTTTGAAAATTATGTATTTTGTAAACTTTTCATGTCAGTTCAGGGTGCATGGTGGCACGGGTAAAATTCAGCTAAGTTAAATATATTTAAAATCATTCTTGGTATGGGACTGATTGATGTAACTCTTAACTCTTTTATCGTTGAATTTTGGCCCTGTGCATTCTGTACACACAGTGTACGTCATTGGACTATCAGCATAGATCAAATACGAGAGAAAGGTCGAATTTTAATGCCAGGACCCCATTGATACTTGCACAAATGCTGAATGCATTTATTCATCATGAAGGCCAGTATCTGTCGTACGACTTAGTCAAATTCTAGAGCTGTTTTTTTAACAATAAAAAACGTTGCAAGTGTTTGAAAATAAGTTCATCATCATTAAGAATAAAGAGACGTACAAAATTAAGGAGATCTCTCCAGCTCGCAGATATATGTAGTGATGCTATCAGAATCAGATGTTTGAGATCAATCATAATTCGTAAATCTGACTTGTTGATTGTACATTACAGCAGCAGACCATACAAGTCCTGCCAAAGCCTGCACTTTTTGCAAATCATGATTCTGGAAAGATTTATGCGATCCTCAACCTAAAAAAAATAAAGTAAAAACGGGTCCGACTGGCGCCAAGAAACCGAATGGAAATAACAGAAAATGCAGCCATGATGATTCATGTGCATACAAAGGCTCTTTCGCATGCGTACTCGAGTTTGAGATGGAGAACTGTTGCATAAATTGTCTGGAACGAGCACTCCTGAGCAATCACAACTTGTACCTGGACTTTCACAACCCACGACACCCTAACAACAAGCCTGAACTAGTATAAAATAGTGAAGAATCGACGAGGAGCAAAATTTCCGACGTTCGAACGGTCGTCTCACGCCTCTCGTAGATAGCCATATGGCGTCAGGTCTGAATTTCGAACTGATGTTTATTCCATCAGGATTGAACGCGTTGGAAGTGCATGAGAAATATGACATTGATTATCAGATGAGCTGAGGAGATGCTCAGTTTCAATTTGGCGCACGAAATGATACACGATTGTAAACTGGATTTGTACTGTGTGGACCTACAGCCAACTGACAAAGCAGACTTCACGAATTACCTTGAATTCTGGTAGTGCATAACAGTGTGCCACTGGTACGTATTTTTGTGTTGATAGTAATTTTTTACTTAGATTCCATGCTCGAATAGAAAAATACATTCAATTCAGACAGTTAACTGTTTGATCGCTTTACCATGGAAGTGAAAACAATTAAATAATAATCAATTCGAAAACTACTTGATCACTGTACAAATGAGGTCCTAACGATTGAAAATACTCAATTTAAGAATCGTTTGACCGCTATACAAACGAGGTACTAAAAATTAAACAATCGCTTTAAGAATTCTTCGACCATTTCCCAGATGAAGTTTTAACAAGGGACTCAATACTAATGATTAGTGAGCCCCAAGTTCCACACGCGATAACTAATTGTACTCCATTGATTAGTTTCACTTGATCCTGCTGTCGTTCAGCTCAAAATCATAATGGGCTTACAGCTTTAATTCTAGTTAGCTCAAACCTAAATTGTGGTTCAAAACTTGAGTTCAAACAAAGTAAAAGTTGCATCGGCTCACTGATTGTGATCTAGGTCGCCGCTGCGCCTGAAAATTCCTAAAGAAAAAATTTTAATTCTGACCCCCAAAGATTTGAAAACCACTTGACACACCTCGTGGAAGAATGGAGCAATTTCGCCAATTTTTCACGTAAAGGAACAATGATCGTTGCGTGAACATGAACATTTCATGTCACAAGGGACTCACAGATTGCTCATCTTCTAAACTGAAGAGCCTTTTCGGTAAGTCCTGGGAAAAATTGTACATAATATCCGATTTACTAGACACGCAATGAGTTAATATTCTTTACTCGTAAATTATCGGTTCTTGTTTACAATTTCTAGAAAACTATACAACTCCCCCTAACAAAATCATTCATGAATATGCTCGTAACAAAAAAAAATAATGCTAGGTACAATACAACTTGAGCATGAATATATAGCGTTACACGGACACATTTTCTGTGGACCTTCTACAGTCATGCACTGTTCAAAACACCAACTCGCGTCATTAATCTTCAGAAAAATATATTGAATTTAATTTAACTGGATGATCATAGCAGACATATTTCAACTACAATCACTGCAATCAAAGACCAACGATGTCATGGACTCGGGGAATAAACTTTCCGATTACAAACACAAATCATTCTCTGAGCCTTTGATAACTTAAGTACACAATTTCATAAGACCTAAGCTTTTACATTTAATGCTAAGTTGCCATTACTAAGCAAGTTGTCTTCCGTGCATACATCATCAAGAAACATGTTTCTATGTAGAAGGCTCTAAAGGGAACATGATCTCACTGTTGGGTTCGATGCAGTCGTGCCCCTGACCGTCGGCCACAGAACGCCGGCACATGTCATGTCTGGAAGGCTTGGTGGCTCCGTGTCCTTCAAACACCCAACCCTGATTCTGACCGACGAAAAATTCGGTGGGGTCTTGCGCACCTCAAAGTCAATTGCCGTCATTTTTCAGATGTGTGCAGCTTGGAAAATCTTCGAAAAATGGTTGGGAAATAATTTCTTGTAATAGTAACTCGATGAAACAAGTAGACTTTGAGAAGAATGAGGTAATTGGAGATTTGAGTAATGTAGAAATAAATACATGTTCAACTATTCATTATTGTTGAATGACTAAGCAAAAAATCAACTTTGTTGGACGCATTCTTCGAATCGATATTGAAAAACTGGAAACTCCTAAGGAGAGAAGCATAAATTTAGTAAATTCACAAACGCAATGGACATGTCATCTTATATTTGGTAAGTGATACCGTGAATAATATTTATGGTGGCAACACGATTAGTATTTTTATCCCAAAAAGGTCACCGACTAATATCTAGATTTTTTTTTGTTATAATTATTCAGCAGTTTTCAGAAATAAACCATAATATTCAACTGAATTACTTTACTAAACAAAAAACAAGGTTGTAGTACTCCTGACCGAGCTCTGATCTGACACCATTTTCTATACAGGTAAATACAATTACTTAATGACAACGTTTTTACTGAAATTTCGCCAATGATAATGCACCATTTTCTGCACTATTATAAAAAAATGGATACTTTGAAATTAAAAAATTAGTGGTATGACCCTAATATAACTCGCGTGCTGAATGAAACTGACAATTGCGACTGATTTGATTTTTTTAAATCCACAACAATAATAAATTGAATAATGTTGTATCTTCTGGAACTTGTATCGTCTATTTCATGACTTTCTATAACTGAGATGTTACAAATCATTATTTTGCAACAATTTATTTTTATTAGTAGTTAGTTACTCACACACAAGTGTTTCTTATATTCAATGTATTTCATCTAAATTAAATCACTGGTATTGACAACAGTGAATTAGCGTTCGTACACGGCAATTAGTGGCACAGAATCCTTGATCAGTGAGAGCAAAATAAAATGAATCTAAATTGTCGAATTAGAAATTTCAACGCACAACAACTCGAACGAGAGCAGGCCCAAACGAACACCAGCGATGCTTAGAAGCTCACACATTCGAGTGAAATAATATTCCAAACAGAGGATTTACTCACAATCGTTCGTTTTTCAGTCCTTTTTGAAGTTGACATGGAAATCACGCAAACTGCAGATTCAACAAAGTTTTATTCAATTCAGGTTTCACTTTCGAAAATTACAGGTTTTTGTTTTTTCAAGCTCAATGTGTTTCCACTCATTACAATGCAAAAAAAAATTCCAAATAAAAAATTCGTTATACGTCCTTGGGCCAAGAAACTGAATTCTTTCCTTAACCTTTCTCTACAAAAAATCTAAGTAATTGAGTAACATCTTTGACCAGTCTTTAAGAATAAGTCACATTCGAATCACTAACCGTCAATCAAATAAAGGGAACGAGAAATATAATTCTAGTTCATTTTCCATCTTGAAGACCTGCTCGGCCTGCACGAGTCGTTTCCATTCATCTCCAACGCTTTCAGTTTCACCATTCACACAGCAGTTCACAGCGCAGCAGCAGATCCTGTGCATCTTCTCTGGCGAAGTTTACGAGCAATAAAACTAAGGTACCACCTGACAGCAACCCAGAAATGAGATGAAAATAAACTCCGAATGCTCTCGCTTGAGATGGAGCTCTAGATGACTCTGAATGGAGTGCTTGGAGTTGACTGCGTTCACCGACTCCGCGGCAGTTGTAATCAAATATTAGTGTATAGGTGACTCCAACAAAAAATTAATTTTGCTAAGAAATGAACGAGGTAATTGAAAAAATCTTCAAAGGAAAGTTGAAACTATTATGGAATGCTAACCTGTCACATTACCTCTTCTGGAAGTTGTAGTTTAGAACAATTATTCCTCACGAGTGCTCGGAAAACTGGTCCACACGACATCGATATCTCTGTACAGAGAGCAAAGACACATTCACGACAACTAACCACAACAATGAGCCTCATCAGCAGATGACGGTCTGGGTACATCATGATCTTTATGTGCGACTTGTAGGACTGGATAAACAAGACTTTGATAAGCGTTTTTGAACTTACTCTTCTCCAGCTTTAACGTAAAAGATCTATGTAAAATAATTGTTCAATTGAACCCGTTGTCGCTAGATGAAACTACTGTTGAAAATAATTGCACTTGCAACGAATGATAATAAAGGATCAATAATCAATCCCTCGTCGGCAGAAATCAAATACAAGTCATCCCACTGAAATAGCTTTGTAAAATAAAATCTCGAAAAATTTATTTTGTCAAGTCGAGTGATTTTCGGAATAAATACGTGAAAACAACTCGAGGCGAAGTTGTAAAATTTAGCAGCACCTCGATGAATCGTATTTTGTCTTCCAATCCTGACTCTTTAAAATGAACAATCATTTGAGACCGAAAGTCATTTCGGTCTCATTTTATCTGTGACATTTGAAAAAAGACCAAAAATTCAACTGTTACAGATAAATCCCTTTGCTGAGGTAACTTTGATGAATCACAATTTTAGGATAATTTCAAATTCTCATCCAAGATTTAAGGTCAATAGCTTTTCTTACAAAATAATGCCAGACAAATACAAGGAAGAGACCAAGGTACAAAGAAGTCGCCTCCTAAAAGTCTGCATATTCTGCTCACCCATACTCTGCTTCTGTCTTTTATCATTGGTAGTCATCTAGGCGTCAGCTTCTGGATCAAACTTCAAAAAGAACTCTTATCTATGAAGGGGTCATAAATTTGTCAAGAGGAACTGAGAAAGAAGAGACCTCATTGGCCGGGCTTTAAAATCTCGACTTGAGTGCTATTCAATGCGGACAAATCTACGCGTTGCACGAGTGCCAAGTGGATAAGCTTAATTTCCAGACCTATGGCAGGTATTTCGCATTTGAATGATAAATAAAGCAGTCTCTATTGATATTTCTCACGCTAAATTAAGACAACTATTGTCGAGGTCAGTTGAAAGCTTTTGGGACAAAAACTTTATGAATATCCAAAACCTAATTCATTAAAAAAACAAATACATATGTAAATTTGGACTCTACTTAAGAAGTATAGAGTTTATTAACAGAACAGGTTTCGCCATCAGAAGCATGTTTCAGCTATAAATTCAATCAGTGACTTGGCTTCATTATCAAGCCATAACTAATGTGAGAGTGAATGCTTTTTAAAGCCCTACCTTTTAAAACTCCACTTTTTAAAGCCCAACTTTTACTTCTAGGATGATGCAGCCCGCCCTACATCATTTCTGGAACCACTCGGAACTTTCTCATTATAAGCACCGAAGAAGCTTCTCGCTGCAGCATTACGACAATATTTGCATAAAGTTACACTAGGAACCCTCAGGCACAATGATAAGCACCCTGAAGCATGACGATATCATTAGCATACCGAGGTGCTATGCCAGAGCCTCCCGATAGCGGCAGAAGTGGAATGACTGTCAGATGTACCAGGGAATGAACACCCCTGATACGCGGCCACGCTGCGCCACTCGAACCAACTTCCTAAGATACGGCGTATCATTTTCAACTCGAAGTGATAGTCTCACCGCGTCCTTCTAAAATTTATTTCTACGGTACGGTTGTTGGATTTTCATTTTATTGCGAAAGCTACGTTTTGTTAGATATTTTATGTTATTTTACGTCAGCAACGTTTGAAAATAATATGTTATGAAAAATTGCCGTCTCTCCTCCATTTTGAGGGCTTTCAAAAGCGCATATTACTCAAGTAAAACAAAGCAGAAAAAATTATTTGTCAAAACAAAATATTTTGGAAAGCTTGATTGTACTGGAAAATAATTTCACATATAAATAGACGAAAATCTTTGGCTCTTCCAGGTAATACCAATGATGTCCAAGTAAGGCCTTCTAGAACAATTAGTTTCATCGGTACAACATAATCAGTCAAATCTCATCAATATTTTCACTTTCAATGTTTCAATGTATGTACAGGAAACATTAAAACAGATTACCAGCATAAGAACTGATGCCTCTAAACACGTTTAAATTGTAATGATAAGTTGAAGATAAAAGTAAAAGCTACGTGAGCTACTCCTGAAATTCAGAGGCAGCAATTATAAAATACGCAGCGATTTATTCATTCTCAGACAAACATTAGTTATAGGATAATATTCATATTTCAGCGCCTAGGGATTTCGACTAGGGGAAGGTAAGTATGAATTTCGTCCCATTCATCAATCCTATATGGCCAGGGAGCCGTGTCTTCAGCGTGACCTACAGCTCAGAAGTACCATGTCTGGAGTGCATTGAAAAAGCAACAAATAAAGTTGGCCCGGAAAATTGGCGGGTATCTCTCAACCGTCGACCATGCATAATGCAGTTCATCATCATGATCACCATGAGTTACACATCAGCAGGCATGAATTAAAATGAGCTGCAGTCGGACCCTCATGCAGATATAAGCACTTTAAAGTTTCTCCTACACCGTTCATATTAAATTAGGCTGAAATTAAGAAGTTATGTCTGGACTCTAACGCAAGTTAAAATTTACGTGCCATATGACCCAGCGCATCGTGCAGCAATCAGAGACTCCCGCTGAGACAGAAGAGCCCAATAAAATCGCACTTCAGTAATAAACGCAGCCCATCTCAGATTATTAATCAAGAAGAAATACATCGATTTCTGCAATATGTTTCTTCGCTTTATGATGCTTCTCAAGGCAAGCGATTTAGACGGATTGGCTGTTGCAAACCTTGGTTGTGAAATCAAAATTGAATACAGACGAAGCTTTCCCTCTCCTGAAACACTCAGACTCGAATCTCATTGGATTGAGACTCAGGCAAATGAAAAGCGTTAGAAACTGCGAAAATCCCGCAACGTCGACGCATTTTATGATACTAAGTTTACAATGAAGAGATGCGAAACATCAATTTGCTCGACCGATTGAATATTTCTATTAACCCCACACAAATGAAAATCAGACTGTAGAGCTACGGAGGGTAGGTTCATTTTGAATAATTGCATGAACATAAAATCGAATCATCAAAAACAAAGCTCTCATATTTTCTAAACAACTGATGAACAACAGTGTTCAAGGAATAATTTTCAAATATAAGTAAAGTTTTCGTTCTCGAAAACGCAAAATATCAGAACGAAACATTTTGTGTCTAAATATGCAGTAACGCTCATCTCCGAAAGCTATTATTAAATTCACGCATAATTACAATACCGCAAACTCTGAATAGGTACTTTCAACCTTTTTGGACATGCTGTCTGATCAACAGAGACACAAAACATTGAAGTCGAACTACTGTGACCACCATAGCGCTTTGCTCGGTGTGAGTAAGTCTTCACATCTGCTTGATTCGATTTAATCTTTCAGGTAAATGAGAAGAAGCGAATCTAATGCACCACATGGAGCGCAACATTGCACGTTAACGGTACTTAAAATGAACAACTTAACATTGAATTAATAATTTGCATTAAATGTAGAGCAGAAAACAAACGACAAATTTGAGTTTAGCGAGTAAATGAGAAATGACAGACAGCCTTCCGAGCCTCGCCAAACAAATGCAACAATGGCCCACGAAATGAATAACTCCATAATAAACACATAACTCAAGGACAACAAATCACTTAGTATTTTTACTCAGTACGTGTATACTGCTCCGAGTTCACTCGACATTTTCTGCCATAAATAAAGGATCTAGGGAAGAACTCGTGCTAAGATACACCCCCCAACACACATTCGCCTATGAACAACACAACGTAGGCCTCGATTAAAACCGAAATGAGTAGAAGTGGAGTCGGAACCTAACGATAACACTCATAAATACCACCAGTCTTAATATGGAATGTTGCTCATGTCCATGTACTGGCGCCAGATTCAGCTGGTGAGGAGGAAGAAAAACATCGCGATGCAGCTCTGCTGGACATCACTGGAGCGTAGAACTGAAGTTGCAGTTTTTGCTGGCGAGCTCGAGCTGCTCATCTAATTCTGCCCACATTTCCATTCGTGGACACCTCGCTGGCGCCAGTGGTCGACCGCTGCAGAGTTCAGGCGGTGAACTGCATCACTAGCAAGAACATAAGCAGCAGGAGTGATTGTCGTAGCCTCGAGGAAAATTACTGCAGCGACTACAGCAGTAGCAGCAGCAGTGTGAACAAACTCAGTTGCAATGTTAGTATCAATAATAGCAGCTGCAGAGACGAGAGTGTGGTTAAAAGGTGATCAAAAGTTGTACCGTCACCCGCTAGAGAATCTTTTCGAACATCATTGACACACGGGGACTCGGGCACATCAGGACAATTAATCTCAGTGTCTCCTAAAGTCGTCAACGCCTAGCTAGCACAGTAGAGGATTCTGTACCTTGCCTTGTCAACCTCAAAAAACGGATAGTAAGTGTTCTCCTCATTTTGAGAGCATGTTGCAGCAGAGAAATTTTTTCCAAGTGAGCTTTGAAGTTTAATCTATGTATTGCACACCAAATAATGTATTTTATTTTTAAAGGTTTTATGACTAACGCTTAACCAAAGGATAAATAACTAGTGAAAGGAATTAGACTGCGCTAAAGCCTGCGTGATGTCACCCACGACGCTTCTGCTCGCCTGCTCTCGATTTAATCTTATTCCTTATTGCTTTAGGTATGCCAGTCTTCGGAGAGGAGCCTTGCAGGTACTGCAAAGTCGCAGGCGCTCAGCCGGGCCGCCCTTTAAGCTTCTAAGATGCAGGCGATGAAGAACTTCATAAATTCAACGATGGTATCACCTCTTTAATGGCGCTAATGCCTACCCCCTTGCTGAGCGTGTTCTACAGTGAAGGACTTCGAGCCCTTTTGACAGTACTAATTTTATCCCATTTGTAATGCACAAATGGTCCCCTTGCCCCTACTTAGCTTCGTCACTGATTCAATATCCACGAGCTAAAACTTTTACTCGTATAATACATGAAAACAGTTGATAAATTCTTTCCTGAGAACATAGATTCAGTGGTCATATTTGTTCGTGTCGAAAAATAGAGAATCATCAATAGCCTTACCGGTTTGTCTGCTACAAATTCTTATCAACTCTAAAACGAATTTTACATGATTTAACGTCATATTTCCGCTCTTCAGAGTGTGTATATGCACGCAGCCACATAAAAAATTGAAGCATAATAATGACGTTATAATAGACAGTTTTATGAAGCTTGCTCCAGACACAAGGCTAAAAAACCAGACACATGATGCTGGCTCCCAGCATCAGGGCGGGGTCGCTGTAAAGTTCAGCCCTAGTCCGTCCATATGCTCTCGTCCAAAGGTTTTCATGCATTACGCCCATGAAATCATGCACCAGTAGATTCAGATCTCGGTTTAGATAAACGCGGCACAGATTACAGGAGTTTGGCTCCAGGTCGAATGCAGTTCACTACAATTTTCCGGCAGGAATTGGTGCCAAGACCTAAAGCGACTCTTTCATTCAGATGCAAGCGAACGACGTACAACAACAATTTTAAGGGATGAGAAGGTATTGATTCTTATTAACGATTGTCCATTCTCCTGAACGAGGGTTAGCATTATTGACAAGCGTTTCTCAGACGTCTTGTTGCGCTGAATAGCTTCCCGGAACACACTGTTCATTCTGAGCTACGAACAGGTTTTCCAGAGAATCCATGGGAAGTATCCAGCAGAGCAACACGGTAAACAGCGACTGGTTATCAGTCGTAAACTATGCACAGAGGAGTGCCTATAATGGCGGCGGTGGTGTGAAAGCACACTCATCAGAATGAAAAATCGCCTTTGATAAATTCTTAAAGGCTACTCAAATGCATATTGGCCAAGCCAATCATGCCAAGAATTCAAGTCAAGTTGGAATACTTTTTGTCAGACATCAAAACCGCGTAATTTATATCACACCATGAACAGCGATCAACCTTCCACAACAACTTGTATTTTCTGCTAGTACTTCTGCGGGCAGAAACGATCTAAACCATGTAGTGGAATTTCTGGTCGAAAGCAAGGGAGTTTACGAAGTTATTTAATCGAAAGGAAGTAGCACTAAGTACAACAGAATTTTATTTAAAAACAAGTAAGTCATATATTTTAATTTTTAAAATGCAACCTAATGCGGGCGAGCATGCTAATTCATTTCATTCTTGCAGCAATCGTAGACGTCAAAATCTAGAAGACCGACCAACAAAACATCTGATGCACCTAGCAACTGACAGTTGGTCTCCAGATTTCTCCCACAAACCCACAGAAATTTCGATTACTTCTTACGACTTGCACGGGTAGCATCTGGGTTACTTCTGATGACTGACACAAACAGTATCTGTGCAGATACTCCTCGAAACTCGTACGAACCAAATAGTCTCAGATTACTCGATGCAGCTGCGACTCACACAGGCGGCCTCTGAACGACCTGTTACGAATTAAACATAATATGTCTGAGCTGCTCATTAAGTTGAGGACCTAAAAAAAGCAACTCAGGACGGCTGGGACGTAATCGACGTCTACCATCGATTGGTTATTGGACGAAATGAAGAGCTGTCCACAACGAAAATTACAAAATCAACCTGAGACTAGAATAATTGGAAGAAATTCTGTCGGCTTTAGGAGGGCCATCGGCTTGCGCTAATTTTTATCAACCCTGAGTATGGTAAAATTAAAAATAATTAACTGAAGTATACCAGGTGGATAATATACTTTGCGAACAGGGTTTTTCCTTACTATCAAAACTTTATTATTTATGGGCATATCTATAACATCATTCTAAAGTTTGACAGTTTATAAATTCAAGTTTAATTTAGTCTGTTTGAAAACATATCAAAGATTGATGAGGACTCGAAAACTCTTCCAAAATTATCAGAGATGACACGCAGACAAGTAAGATAGCCTTTAGTGATGAAAAACTGCTCCCCATCGAGAAAAATTTAATCACAGAAATGACCGAGTGCTTGCAAGGAGTTCCACGAGCATTGACAAATGTGGCAGTTATTACTAGCCGTCAAGGCGCCTAAAAAACTATGGTTGGAAGGGCAGTTTCTTAGACTTGGAAAAGCCCTCTCATTTTTGTTCCTGAAGGCGTAAAAATTAACACAGCGTTATTTACCAACAATAAAGAATCTAATCCTAGCTGAAGCATAAATACTTCAAAAACAGCAAGTTAACCTTCCAACAAAACAGAACTCCTTCCCATACAACAAGGAGGACCCAAGCATAGTCCAAAAGCAATTGATCCTCTTTCATTAACAATGAATTATGGCCTCCATTCTCTCCCGATCTAAAGTCAATGGCCTACTCAATAATACCCTTCTTTAAGACAATGACTTTTACTAAAATGCAAAAAATCTTACATCTCTGAAACAACCTCTTCTTCGCACATGGGATGAAATTGATTGAAAAACAGCACGTGTGTCGATATCTTCTTTTACGAAGTGTCTACAGGCCATAACCAAGGCTAAAATAAGAGGCAATTTCGAATAAAGGACTAACGAATTGAAGACAAATGTCCCTAATTAAATACGTTACGGCTTGTAAGGTATGATCATTATCCTTGGCTTGAAAAAGTAAAATTATCTTTGTAGCAAAATATATTCCCAAACCGGTAAGACTGCTTGATTCGTCAAAACTCTCTGAGGACTAAAGGACACAGGAATTAACCTTCTATAGAACTAACAACAATTGATTCGCATCAGAAACAATCAGGGTTGCCCTCCATCAGCGTGGTTACAATGGGACTATAACGTTTGAAAATGTTACCGAATTTCCTCCAACCACAAGTGCAACCAGTTTAAAATAATCACCAATGGAATTGTGGAGCATTCAAACAGTTTTATTCAATTGCGTACGACGTAACTTGCGTTTATGGCGCAACGAAAATAGGACATCATCATTCAACAATGCATGGCCCTTCATTAATGATTTCTTTGCACGTAGTCATTACGAGGCTATTTTTCTTGAAAGAAGTAGCGCGCAGGTAACA
Source organism: Orchestia grillus (assembly GCA_014899125.1). Lineage (NCBI taxonomy): Eukaryota > Metazoa > Arthropoda > Malacostraca > Amphipoda > Talitridae > Orchestia > Orchestia grillus. The sequence goes on along the minus strand of VOMN01052776.1, from coordinate 8,425 downwards.
ATTTGACTAGTTTCAAAGGGAAGCCAATTACAGAACAAAAGAAGCGACTGAGCAGATTGTGAGATATTGTGCTCAATCTTCGAGTCCATGGAGAAACTCAACGAAGAACACTTTCTAACTCCCTTGAATTAAGAAAAATGTATTCAAGGTTTTTCAAGTACGAAATTAATATACAGTAACAAAAAGCACCAACTATTACCCGGTACTTGTGCGTTATTTTACCAATCAAAAATATAGCCACAAACCTTAGAGATGCCCGAGTACGCTCGAAATTAGATGAAAAACCAACCTGATCAAATTTCATTATATACTTGCACACACTGGCATAACTTGTGGAATATTTCAATTAATTTCACATCAATTAGGCTTTTCATTTCAGCGAGTATCTCAAAAGATCTTTGTTTGATAAATGAAGTAGACATAATAGATGCAAAGGTTTGTCACGATAGATGTTAGCAGCACGATAATCCCACTGAAAGCAAGAGAAACATTGCAATTAAAAATTAAAGCTTAAAAACATATATTAAAAAATTCTATTCAAAATAGATGCACACTTTAATTGCAGTCGTTTAATCAATAAGGAGTACCTATAATGAAACGTATTCTTTGATATAATAAATCTTGTTAACTTATGCAGCACCAAACATTATAGAATTTTTTAACAGTACCGGGAGTTACAGTACATCGTCGTAAAACGAGACGGTGTTTTGTACCCGTCAGCACTGTCTAAAGAGGAAGGCTTCAAGTTATTTTGACGATGACGGACAACCTCGGTTAGTCCACCCCGATGCTGGGCCCACGGCGTCCGTAACGAGTCTGCTGGAAGAGTAAATTCTTGAGTGGCTGTCTTTCCTAAAGTGCAGTTTGTGTAGTGGCTGAGCATAAATCCGCATGTGGCCCCAGAATCATGCATATTTGAACGTTTCGAACGTTTCAAACGTTGCAAACCAATGCTTGTAATATTTGTTTCTTAGATATACTCTGCAGAGGCAAGAGTAGCAGGTAAATATACTCGAGGATGCCAGTAAGCAAGAATGTTAGCGATCCAAATCTAGTATCACTGACTCGCCCTATTGCGAAACAAGGAAGCTGTACTATCCAAGTAATTGCACATGAGGGTTGCCGTAATCAGACTCCGAGCTTGTTTCTCGAGGCGATTCCATTTTCAGGCAGTGACGTATTGGTCTGTGCCTCTGTAAACAGAGGTTTCGGGTCGCTGCCTCGATACCATCACCGTGTGTAAACACGTGTTAGTCGCTGGGTACTCAGTCTCTTCCAGTGGGGAAGAAGATTGCCAGAGTTACAAATTAACTGAAGAACAGCAATAATTTGCAAGCGCAATTGTTGAACAAAAAATGATGAGGTAAGCCCAGAGAAATAAGAATTAAATTCAAAATAGGATTCACCTTTTGCATTGCTCCTACAACTCCACTAGACCACCTTTGAGAGTCAGAGCGGCGAAAAAAAAGGCTCAGCAACCGACACTTGAGACGTTACCGCACATTAATATTAAACTAAAAATCACCGATTAAGAACTTTATCTCATCAAATAGAGTTGACTTGCGTAACCTGCTGAAAAATATATAGAAATTCTCCAGGCGAATCATTCATGATACTTAGGCTTCCAACCAACTACGTAACCGATAACGAAAAATTTCAATTTGTGATATCTCATTCTCATCCCGGAAAAATCTAACAATTTTTTCTTATCAAATGTGTGAAACGCCTAAATACAGCAGCAACTTGTTCAAATATTTTTTTATTATCACCCTCGCCAGATTCTTGAGTGCTTTTGACAAAAGTTAATGATGACGTTTGTCGAAACGACTCGAGGTGACAAAAATCTACCAGTAGAGGGACTTGTGCTCCTGGGCCTCGTAAGATATGCGTGGTTTATCTTCTCAGTTGAAACAACTTTCGTGTCAGTAAATCTCAAAAAGTAAATAAACGTAGTCACTCAAAAATCTATGAAAGCTTACGTCAACGTTACTTTGATACAAAATTTTCTTTCACTTGCTACGCAATTGTAAAATGTCTCGAAGTGACGTTATAATATACAAGCAAAACAAGTGAACATATTTAACGTTATAGAATTTTTGAAATAATCGCCCATTACATGCTCGTATAATTCTGAATGTACTTCCAAAGTAAAACGTCGACGTGCTATGAATAATAGAAGCAAGCAAGACAATTCAAGGCTAAGAGCAGCATAAAGTCTGAGGGAATGACCACCAAGTATAGCGCAACTCGGTGAAGTACGACTGAGAACATCATCCACTATCTGCCGAAATCCGTAATTGCATCCTTCCACAATGAGAACAGTTCAGTTACTAACGAGAGTTCTGATTCAGTGACATGACTTATGTCAGTTTGAATGAGACGGAGGTATAGGAGACAGCGTGCAGCCCTCGCGCATAATGCAGAATTGGATTCCTTATCTCAAGTTTAGTGTGGTACGGTCAAACATGCGTCGGTCGTAAAGTATCGAACGTCCTACTTTAAGCAAGACTTCGAGATGACTGCAGTCTAAAAATAGTGCGGGTGTTTGAGGTTTACGAACATGAACGCATGTTAACAAGATTTTTAAAATATACGTTTATGAAGTAGATTCAAGTGTATATGTCACACGATAGTTTGGACAAGTATTTAAATAACTCACGAAGATCAAATGTTATAATTCATTGTGATGATTGAGGTACAAGTTGGGCTTCAACTATTTTCTCGGCAAGCAGAGCACCGAATAGTTTCTGACATTTGAAACATTTATTTACCATAAGTAATTTACATCAGATACAGTTTTACAATCAAATGAAGAATGACGAAGAACCAGATTCAGGATACATACCACATGTGGATCCGAATAGGCTACAAGGCTTCTAGGGTAAAGTTAAAGACATAAAGGAGACTTCACAGAATATTTGTATATCAAATAAAATATCGATGACTAAATAATTTTATTTCCTATTTAATGACAATATCAAACTCAACACGAACTCTAAAGCGTCTACATTCATTTTACAAACCTATTCAAGTACAATTATGAAAAAAATAAAATTGTAAAATGGTGAACCTAGCAATGAGCTTGTAACTTGAAACCTGATTCCATGTATATAGTAGTATTCATTCAATCCAGTTACCCTGGATGCACAAGAGACATGAGCTAAAAGCAATGACGGCATGTCAGACATGTATAGACTGTTGCAATGCTGCTTTTTCCAATTATCCACGTTAGCGTTGTGCCAGGGCCGGCGTTTTAGCCCAAAAAGTGAAGCAGGTGAAGAGCATTAGAGCAGGCCACGGTGGCTTTATCTAAAGGAGATCAGTGTCCCATGTGTCCCATAGAAGCGATCAATAAAATTTGACAAGGTACAAGGCCGAATGAGCTCTTTGACTTTCCAGAGAACGCCAGACCAACAACACAATGTCCTTATAGGCCTAATTCGGACAAGTTGCTAAAAAAGTTCCTTTAATTGATTTCTCATGTCAACTTAGGACTGATTTTTTACGTATCAATCAAAAAAATTAGTCAATTTGAATTGCTAAAACGACGACCTTTCTTTGGTATACGCGATTGTTCGTTTCCAAAATTGAGTGTTACCGAGTTGTGAGTAACAGAGCACAGCTGCGACGAATGTTAACGAACGGCAGGTGATTAGTCGATTTTGAAGCGTGTATTTGTTAACACATACAGTTAGTCCCAAAATTATTTATACCCTTGTATTATTTTCAAATATATTTGAATAAATCCTTCAACGAGTTTTAGAAATAACTTTTTTTTAAATAATGAAAATAGCTAATGAACCATGTTAGTATTTTTTCATACCAATTTCAATAACCTGTTACAGAGCCTTTAGTACTAATAACTGCCCTAGACGCTTTCTGTAGCTCACTACAAGGTTCTTCATACATCAACGGAAATCTTGGACAACTCATCCTTTACAGTTTCCTCCAATTCAAGATTCTAGGGTCTCCTGCCGTTGACATTTTTCTTAACAAACTCCCACAAATTTTCGATCGGTTCGATCGCATTGAGACCTAGGCTTTGGCTTGGCTACTGGAAAATATTAAGTTCAATATCTTGCAACTATTTCTCAACAGATTTTGCACTATGCTTGGGGTCATTATTACGTTGACAGACCATATCTGGGCTCATACCGAGAGCTTCGGCAGACTTTCAAATTTTCACTAAGAATTTTTTCATTTCGGTCTTGTTCTATGACTTTTTCAACTTATACAATGCTTTCAGTCCCATTTGTTAAGAAACAACCCCAAAACATACGACCCCCACCTCAATTTTCCCTCATGAAACAATGTTTTCTGATTGAAGGTTGCACCTGTTTTGCCCCCGGCAAAAAAGTCCCTGTGACCGAAATGTTACATCTTAGTCTCATCTGACCAAAGAACCAATATCCAGAAGCTAGTCCTTTTATCAATACATTCTCTGGCAGAACATAATCGGACTCTAACAAGCCTAGCTGTACGAAGAGGTGTTTTCCTGGGTCTGCATCCTGTCAATCCTTCCTTGTTAAGTTTTCTTCGTAGTGTTGATCTCGAAATTTCGATGCCCGTCACACCGAGATTCTGCACCTATACTTTGTCAGAGATCTTCGGGTTTTTATTCACTTCTTGCACTACTTCTTTTAAAAGGAGCTTCCCTTTTTCCCTTGTCCTGTCAGGTTCTGGATGGTACTAAACTTTTTGAACTTCAGCATGATGCTTTGAACATTCGATAGAGCGACTTAAAATTGCTTCGAAATTGGTTTGTAGCCACTGCCTGTTTTGTGAGCACCTACAATGTTCCGTCTTACCTCTATACCGACCTCTTTTGTCTTCACTAGTTGTCTAAACTGTGGTTACAGTTGAAATGAGACATTTCATATGTTAACATATTTATCCAATAACACAGCTTTGTTATACTAAAGGTGTTTTGCAGCAAGTTATTGAGATGAATATGAATAAATATGAACTTAGTTCATTTGCTACTATTGTTCATTATTCCCTTAATTTATATTCTACCAAAAACTCTCATATTTGTGTTTTATTCCAGAACACTTTCGTAACTTCTGGTATAAGCATTGATAACAAAAGAAGTCTGTAGGAGGAATTTCTCAAATAAATTCGACAATAATACAAAGGTATGAATAAATTTGGGCGTAACTGCCTTCGCGGATCTGCGAAGGCATACCATGCACCCAGAGTGGCGGCACCCCAGTGTGGCCTCGGCGTGACGGCCGAAACTTCTCCAAGTACTCTATGAACTGTATGCATGGATGCATGTAATTGACGGTATTCGATTTTTCATCTGATACAAAAGTTGTTCCCTAAAATATTGAATCATAGTTTTTACAAATAAATGTGAAAAATGATAGCACGACTTAAAAGGCTATCTATACCAACTCTATACAAACAGATTATATTAGAATATTAGATAGTTTGAAGCTCCCTAGCCATATGGAATGCGATTTCAAGAGAGCGAAAAGAAAGGACTCTTTAGTATAGACTTCAGAAAACGTGAAATTTACGCACAGGTGTGTTGCTACACAAGATTCCCTGCGAATAGAAACCACAAGTTAAGACAGAAGCGGAACAAAAGATCAGGAATAATCAGCAAAGTAGGTATAAAATGGCAAGAATCAAAGTGAGCGCGAAAAATACGAGTCCCGAAGGCCTAGCTAGAGCTAAGGTAACCTAACAGTGTTCCCCTGGCGACGCTAGTCCCCATAGCATAGGATAGACATCTAACTAACCTAACCCTATTGTCGATGGTCTGTCCTATGCTCCCCGAGGGCGATAATACTGACGAGTTCAGTACGTAAAGATAATATTTTCGGTCACTGTTAAGACAAGGAGTGATCCGTAGTAAAATGAAGAGAAATAAGATATAAATGGCATTAATTCATATAGACAACGCATAAATACGCCCTTTCCCTAATTATCCAATTAACAAACGTTTTATGTCCTGAAAATTGTAGCACAACGTTACTACGTAAAAATCTCAGAACGTAGTTTTTCTTAACGAACACGCTATCAAAGCTTGGGAGGGGCTGCGCTCGCTGCAATCTGTGTTTTAAATGAGGGCGATTAAAAGGAACCAGGCTCGACCTCGCGATTGCTACCAAGATTGTCGGTATAGACGTCCGTCTACTGAGGAGACGTGTCTTTTAGTAGCCGAGGCTGTGCCCAGACACGCCAAGTAGACCCGATTCACCAATCTTGATCGGTCATACGTCACAGAGATAAATTTTTAATCCATCAGCGTCTCACTGTCAAATTGTACAAAAAACGCACGTGAACATGAAAAAATAACCTCCACGCGCGTGTGAAAGTCGACGTTCGAAGGGCGGCCGCTTCAGACGACCCAAATAGGGGCAGTAATTGGGGAGATAAAGGAATGTTCGTTTGAGTATCAAATCGATATCTCGTTGTAAATTCTACGCGTTCGAACATTCCGTTGTCAATCGTTTGAAGAATATTCCCCATAATTGTATCGTATACATAAGCCTGAGTGCTGAACTGTTGAGTGGTTGTGAAGAAATACAATAAAAATTTCTATAAAGTGCCGGTATGAAAAAATGGAAAAATATAGGAAGCTGTCAAATTTATTTGTATGCATACTACGGATGAACGTTATTTTGGGGACACATAAAATTCGTGCGTTGAAATTAAATAAAAAATCAATAATTATAGGCTTAACAACAACTTTTTTATGAACAAATTTCCAACGTGAGAATTTTGGCGCAGGCTGGACGGCATTCAACCATCGCGATGAATAGCGATAAAATGTTTCAGGGTACAATGAACGTCAAGCTCTTCAGTTATGATTTTTTAAATAGTGCAATATTTACTCGGTGCAGAAGATATTAATGGTAAGCAAAAATACTCAGTACACAGAGGTAGCCTTTAAGAACGTTTCAATGTTTTTAATTCAAAATAATTAGCTATTGAGCCTCTTCTATTTTGATTGGACCGTTGAAAGTTTTGAAAATTTAACTTCGAATTAGTAAAAATTAGAACGTGTAGCCCCATTATGGCCCTAGCTCAAAAAATCTGAAAATTATGTGTACATAAAGATAATGATTTTAGCCATAATTTACTTTCAAAGATTTGAAAATCTCTAAATTTTTACACACAACTCGCAGAACTTCAAATACTGCAATAAAATGAGTAAAGCATTACGTTTCCTATTCTGAATAATAATACAAAGATTTCAGTCAAAACACAATGTGCAATGCTAATTTATTTGTCAAAAACCACTAACGGACGCCAATTATCTCGACATACTCGGCGTTATAAGACCTCAGCAAAGACGGAAATTTTCACTAAATCAAAAAACAGTAATGTAGCACGCGTCACCAACCACGCGCTTCTTCGCGCGTAGTTAACTGAAAAATCCCGTCCATGTGGTCGGATGCTGTGACATCGAAGCCAGGCTTTACCTAGTCTCTGTTTGTTGCTAGTTAGTCTTGAAGTTTTTTGAAACTCAATAAGCATCTAACTTGACCAAGTGTCTGCGAGGGTTACTATTATTTTCGCGCTCGGTCGACAAATGGTTTCGGAGCTGCCCTGTAGTCGAGGACGCCGCCAGCACGAATTATCGCCCTTCACAATGCAAGGGAAGTCTCTCTCTCTCTCTCTCTCTCCAATCTGGACCTGTGGCCAGCCCTGCTTTTTTGCATCTCAACAACTTTGCATGAGCCCCAAGAGCAAATCGCCAACGATGTAGCTTTCCAAAGAACGAGTTCTAATCTTTTTTTTTCATAGCCGGTAATATTTGAAGCTTCCCGGAGTATAGTTGTATACCAATTGTAGTCGTTAGAAATCACTGACAGTAAAAATAAATTTCAAATACAGAAGGGACCAAAACCCTCAATGTGGATTAAATTTAAATACTATATCGTTTATATCGTATTTCTTCTAAGAAAACTTTAAATCGTTCATTTAAGCATCAGACAAAGGAAATACCCGTATAAAAAATGTACCCGAAATACCGGCTCACAATTTATTTTGTACTTCAATGTCGATGGTTTCGGGACACAGTAACTCAAATTGATGGCTTCCTGCTCCACACACCCCTTCGCTACACATTAGATGTACAGTACTTAACAGAACATCGATGAGGAAATATTTGAGAATGGACGTTGCGAAAAATGAGTTTTCGCATTTGAGAAGTTGGCATAAGCTTGACTTACAAGCATGAACGCTGCTCCTGAAGCAAACAAGTCTCTCTGCTAGGAGTTTACAACTGCACTGCCGGACGACAGGATCAGCGTAAACAATTAAGTCTGCAAATGCTCCGCTCCTTAAGAAGACGCTAAAACATGCAAAATCGCCATATAAATCTATACTAAAGATATAAATCGCCATATAAATCACTAAAGCTCTGGTTGTCTTGCTTGTTTGTTTGCTTGAAACCGTGCACACGTTT
>VOMN01052770.1:0-13180 GCA_014899125.1 Orchestia grillus | reverse complement strand
TAGCAGCTTCAGGTTGCATTGCAGACAAGCAGCTTGAAAAAAAGTGTTGTCCCTTTCAAAATCAGCCCTTTTAAAAAAATACCATAAAACAACTAGCTCGGCTACCGGCTTTTGAAGTAAGATTATAAATGCCTTTTTAGCTGATGGAATAATCTAAGTTCACATTCGAGTAAATTTAATTTCCGTATATAACAAATGTACTTCATTTAGATCTTTTCACTCATACCATGGCGCTAAACCTCAGATATTCTCTGCATTATTCAAACTTAAATTTATATTAATATCTAGTTCTCTTCGTGCACGCACTCACAATACATCGACCAGGTATTGTAGGTAACTCACTTCCGTGGAAATTTCATTCTTCTATTAAATCAGTGCTGAGAACCCGATGGAAACTAATTGCATCTTGCTTCAATCTTTCTCGATCGAATGGGATGGGAATCTATTTATATCACATCGAGAATTTTAGGTGAATTAATTGTTCGGAAGTTTTTTTCTCGGTCACTCACGTAAAGCTTTGTGTTATGGATAACATATTTACAAAGTTACTGTTTATACAACAGCAAGAAATAAGCTAGAGCCTGTTCTAAAGCTCGTCTTCTATCGGTAATCTACAGGGCTTCATTTTATTGGCTGTCAGAGTAGAGGAAAGAATAACAGAAAAGCGGACTTCGAGAAAATAAATTAAACTTTGACGGCAGATTATCGTCTGGGATATAAGCAGCAGCAACTTATTTAGAACAGACGACAGTTCAGTTGACATTGCTCTGGAAAACCTTAACCTCTGATCACACTTCAGCTTCGTCATCAGAACCTGTAAAATATCTCTGAGCTTCGACGTCATCAATTTGTGCTTTAACCGAGCGACACGTGAAGGCTGAATGCTTTTTGCAGTTTTGCAGCTGCTGCTTCCCTCGAGGATATACCACGTTTTCCTTCACGGCTGCAAGGCTTTAAGTCAATTTTTGATGGTAGAGCGCGGCTCGTTAAGTCAGAACCCAGTGTGCTGGCCGGCAAGAGAGGCAGTCCTATTAGCATCGTTATGAACAAAAAAAAGACGTCTAATGAGATGACGGAGCCAAGAAAACCGATGCGCTTTTGCGTTTCCAAGCAGCGATGGAATAGGCAGGTGAGTGCGCTATTTCTAAGCTTGCTAGCGTCCAAGCAGTCGTGCCTGAGGCTTCAAGCTCCTGCTGCTGAGTAGGAATTACTCAGGAGAACCCGTTCCAAATCAGAACAAAAGTACGCATTTGTCACTTTCAGGAGAGAGTAGAGCGGAAGCACAAAATGGATCTTTTGAGACTCGGTTATAACTTTGCTCGTAGGCATTCATGGTTTTTGTAAAGTACAGAATAATTTATTCTCATTTTATTGATAAAATATTCACTTAGCAGCAGAATGGTGGGATTTGACTCTACTGTTGTCACTGGTTGCGTCCTTACAAAAATTTTCGAGAGAATCATCCTTATTTGAGCCAAAGAAGAAAGGTGCAGTTCAATCATTATATTCGTCCACTTACATTCTACATTCGTTTAGGTTTCGTGCATACTTTTTGCATCATGTACAAAATGAAACCAGGCAGCAGAAAATTGTTCCTAAGGTTAAATTATTTTCATCGAACGGCAGTTGCACCAATTCCAAATCACATAAAATGATACCAAGCTGAATGCTCTGGCCAGTACGAGAGAAATTATAGTCTAATTTATACCTGCTAGTTTAATTTTAGGCCATCATTCTTCTAATTCAATATACTTAATACGTGACCTGCTAGATGAGAACCATAGTTACACATCGGAAAATTGTACCAATTAGAGTAGACACTTCTTAATTTTCTCTCATCTGTTACCATGGCCAGCCTATGTGCCTCAACTGCATAGCTTTTTGATGAAGGCTTTCGGCAGTTAGACGGCATCCGGCCCCTCGTAAGGGCTGACACCGTCACCACGCCGGCTATCTTAATCGCTTTATTACAAAGGCAACGTGGCAGTTGTGGATTGATGTAAGAATCAAAACCTCCAGCGAAGATCGTGCTCTAATTTTAGGAGCATTAACTGATTTTACTCAGTAATTTCTTAATCTGAATAACATAATCAACCCCTGGTTGCAATGTGTGCCAGATCTGAGAGAGATTTAAGATTTTTTTCAAACAAATAATCATATAAGAGAACTGTTCTGCTTTAATTGGCTGATGTAGATTTGACTCTCCTGACCCAGTAAAAGCGTTCAAAACAAAACTTGTTGTTCAGCTGTCACATCTCAAACAAGGGAAGGGGATCGTCAACAGGAGGAGTGACGGGAAAATTCTGGAAATGAAGGGATAGAATTGTGCCATTCATAGTAATAAATTTTCCTGGGTCGTGGTGTTTATGTTCGGGGAAATGAAATTTCTGTTAAATGAAATTATAACGCAATGATGTACCTGAACACGTGAAATCACAAACGCTGTGCGCACGTTTCCCACTTGTAGACACGTATTCAATCAAACGGTAGTCCATTACACTTCTTAACTCTATTTATCCCCTTGTCGGTTAAATGAATGGCTTAGATAAAAAGCGAATAAAGGCAGGTTTTTTCATCAGGGCTGACTTCACTGCTTCTTCAAGGATGTTTGCTGCACCAGAAAGTTATAGCCTATCAACGTCTATCACTTAGTCGAAGCATCTCTGCTGTCGTCTCAAAAATCGAACTACGTAAATGCAGTTCTGGGACATTATAGACGGATCTAAATATTCATAGTTTCAGTTACGGACAATAAGAAATGGATTCAAGAAATTGAAGCCTTGCGTATTTTCTGTGAGAAATGTTTCCATTGCTTTCTTTTTCTGTAATGAACACATCAGAGGCAACCAGAGCAGAGCGAGCAGAAAATAAAATATAGAATTGTTCGAACTTATTGATTTTTATTGTTTCTTAACTGCAATTACGATTTTCTGGAATTTACAGGGCAAAAAATTAATTTTCCCCAATAAATTTGCCCGGATATAACCGTACAATCGTTCAACAGCAATCGCTCACGTTTTATCAACGAATTCACTCGCTAGGTCATGATTATTAACAAAAAAACACGTTTCTATGTAAAATAACTCATTAACGAAAGAATGACTGACGAATGATAGCATGGCCAGATCTTCCCATGAATTCACCGAATTGACGAACACGAATTTACGAAGTTCCTTTCCTAGACTCTGCTGGTGCCGTCGGATAGCAGGGCAGCTTGCTGCCGTTTACGCCTTTTGTTCCATCGTCCGATCAGACGGTGCACTTGCTGTGTCTCTACGAGCCTCTTTGGAGCAGCGCACGACAGGCTGCAGGAGAGGAAGGTGTTCGACGGTGTGCTTGATAATCGTCCATGTTTTTAAAGTAAGCAAAATTTTAAACGCAGGTAGAAACTTCGAGTTCCAAAAAATTATTTTTTTCAAATAGAGCTTTCGAGTAACAGCTGCGTTCACCATCAGCAGTAGTAACGCATGTTAAAGGGAACAGGGTAAATTTCCTCTGTTCCCTACACCACTGTTTCCTATGACGCTGTTCCCTATATCACTGTTCCTAATACTGATGTTCCCTATACCACTGTTTCCTATACCCGTCCCCAATACTGCTGTTCCATATACACTGTTTCTTATAACACTGTTTCCTATACCACTGTTCCCTATACCACTATTCTCTATACCACTGTTCCCTATACCACAGTGGTATTGGGGATATTACAGTACACACATATCGCGCATATGTATAACAAGTTTCAATTTTATTGCAAAATACTGGTTCATGTAAAAAGTCAATGAAATCTTACGAAATAGTTAAAAATTTATGTTACGATGTCAAGTTAAATATTAATAATAAATGACATTCATTTAACATATTACTTTTGTTAAAAAGTGCAGTTATTAAATAGATTTATTATCAGGCTCGGTACGGTCCCACACTGCACCAGCTGGCACGCCTCCTCGTTCCGGCACAGCACAGGATGTCAATGTCAGTCATTTCCATCCAACAAGCTTGTCAGTTCCTTCTTTCTGTCTCTATATCTTCGACACGTGCAGTTAGCTCTAAGCGTTTACAAGCTCGTATTAGGAATTGCAATAAATGTTTCAGCATAATCTGAAATATTAAAGTAAGTTCTCACTGCTATCGCTTAATTTTCCTCATTTCTGTATCTTGCTTGATTGGTTCAACAAAAAATTTAGTCACCTGCTACTTATGCGGTGTAGGACCTGCACGATCATGAGTTAACGCGGTAATTCTATGCGGCACCGAGTCGACGAGTGTCCTTGTGTACACATGGTCAATTTTAAACCACTCTTGCATCAACTGATTTCGTAGTACGGCCACTGCTTGAGGACGATCTTCTCTACCCCTAACTGGTCGTTGTAGGTGATTCCATGAATTTTTCTGTTAAATTCATATCTGAACACTTAGCTGCCCACTCTAAATGCGTGACATATCCTAAATGACTGTCATGACTGTCGTGTTCTCGCTCGATGCACCCGACAGTTGTCGCCCTCGAAAGGAGCGCGAAGAACAACAGCTGACCATTTTTTTGTCCGGCAGCCCACGTCCTCACCGCTGTTGATAGGCGGACCCAAGCGTCAGAATTACTCTGAGGGGCAGGAAGGACCAATGTTGTACCGGACATCCGTACCTGCAGTACCGGATTTATTGGTACGCGCTGCACCGAATTTATGGGCACGCCCTGTACCGGATTTATGTGTACCGGTTATTGGCACAGCGATGTTGACATTTATTGAAGGCCTTCATCGATCACAGAAAACATTCCGTCTTCCTTGCCTCCTCGTAATAGCTTCGTTAGGAACATAAAACTGCTGCTGGCTCTATCAAGCATTCTTCCATATCTGTGTCATTAATATCGGTTTTTATTGACCTCCCTTTTAGCAGAAATGACTGAACAAAATTGCGAGTTTTTCTTGCCAAAGTGAAAGCAAAACGCCGTTATAGAAATTCTAATCATCGGAGGAATTTTCGAGCATTTGGTATAGGAAACTTAATAAATTTAATATATAAATAAATATTTATTAGACAGCTTGATCAAATGAGTTATTTTGAGATCATTTTGAGTTTACTAACTCACCTTCCAATTGTTCATATTATATTATACAAATTTTAATATACTGCAATTAACATTAGCGGCAATGCTCCAAATCAATTTTTTTAGTGTTTTATTGATTTATAACGAATAACTTACGAGCAAGCAAAAATTTAATGGTGAGTATCGAGGGAAATATTCGAGAAAAGTTAATCCTTAAATCATTGTTTCGAAACGCCCACGATTTAGCGGCTCAGATGTCCACTTTGAACCAGGCGACTCCACCGAAGTTCGAAAAAGACAAACTTTATGAAATGGCAGAAAATGACAGCTCTGGATTCTGATTCAGCGTTAAAGGTACCTTCCAAATCGTCCTAATTCATTACAATACATTTTTTAACTGAGAAATTCATTCCCAAACATTTTCTGTGCAAAATTTGGCTGTCGGAGAGGGGAAGAAATGTTCTTCGTGTAGGATTCACTCTAAAAATGTTACTCTCAGAACCTAAAAATGATCTCTAGTGCCGCAAGCTCGAGTTTTATAAGAGTTTGACGGCTCTGAGATGGATGACCAGAGGGCCGAGCATTGAACTCTAGCTGTAGCATCGTCTTTTCGAGTTCAATTATACTGTGCAGTATCATACGAAGCGTGTTTAGTGGATCTGTATAGTATCATACGGAGCGTACGTGTTTAATAATAATCCAGTATAGTAACGTACCAGGCGTGTCTACTGAATCTGTACCGTATCATACGAAGCGTGTTTAATGAATCTGTGCAGCATCATACGAAGCGTGTTTAATGAATCTGTGCAGCATCATACGAGGCGTGTTTAATGAATCTGTGCAGCATCATACGAGGCGTGTCTAATGAATCTGTGCAGCGTCATATGAGGCGTGTTTAATGAATCTGTGCAGCGTCATACGAGGCGTGTTTAATGAATCTGTAAAGTATTATACAAGGCGTATTTTTGTGTAAGTACCTGTTCTATAAGCTGAAACACTAGTTTTTTTAAGTAATTTTATTATCATGCAAAAGGCTAAGGTATAATCTACTTTCAATGTAATTTTTGTTTATGTTAAGGCATTTATTGTACAGCGGGACTCGTTGTGTCTCATTCTCATCACAATCTGCCGCCTGCCTGGTACCGTACAAGAGACGTGAAGTGGATTGAAATTCATCATGAGGCGCCTGCACTGTCTGCAGTAAATGCAACGAGCGATGGAATGGCAAGAACAACTAGGTTAGAAAATACAAAGACGATTGTGTAAAACGTACATGCATTTCTTCGTCTCAATGTTCGTTCACGCATGACTTATTTAATCTAGGAGGGCGTCGTGTCCTACGGTTGGGAACAGGCTCATCAACCTGAGCACAGTATTGGCAGAGCTCCCAGTGACTTCTACCTGTTCCACTGAACTGAGCAGCTTGGCAGTCAAGGCTGCGACCGCTGACAGATGTCAAACTGTTGCGTCGCAGCAGCTGGCAACTTATCCACATGTTTCTATGGAAGGATAAAGAAAAGTTAGTTCGTACTCTACGAATAGCACCTTAGTATGGATAGAAAATATGCTAAAAATTGGATTTATGTAAAGTTTTCAAGGAAAAAAAACAGACCAATGATTTATTTAATCAAACTTAACATAAGAACTACGAGTTCTTAAATTGTTGTAACACAAAGGGATTCAAATGCAGTTTGATATGTGTCGGCTGCAAGTAAGCAGAGTGCTTTTCAGAAATATCAAGGACGAAGTTTCATTTGATGATCATGGTTTTGCTATATAATGGGAGCCGAGGATTTCAAAATATACGAAATATTTGGTTTGAAGCTCAGGAGACTGCCAGGTCGTCCGCCCACACGTCACCTCCACTGAACTCGTGAAAATATCTTCTGAGTCAGGAAAACAACTGAACGGACTGGTATTTAAAAGTCTTGATAATGGCTTAAGTTTCCTGTAATCTCTAGTATAGCGCAAATGCAGGTGATCAGCCTTCCTGTTAGAATTCCCTGTTGGCACTCTCACGTTCCCTGGATTACGTTTCGTTCTCATTAAAGTCGATTTGTTCAAGACTTCTTATAATCTATTGTCTTCAGTCATAAGCTTCTCGTTGATATGCAGCTTAAAGCTCTTAAATCTTCTGCAAACACAAGCGTCTGATACACTTATGTCTCCCTCGGTCCCCTCAGAGTTCAACACAATCTCGAGTGAGAAATCTTACATGCTGGCTGATGGAAAGCAAAGCACTGTAATCCAAAATCTAGTTTGCTAGGTTAACTTTGAAACGTGTAAATTTGAAAACTACTCCTGCGAAACTTACTAAGTACACTAAATACACTACACATACATTTGGCGACTAATGCGAAGAAATATAAAATCTAGATTGAGTTTCATATGATTTACCTGCAAACGACGAATATTGTATTTTAAAATGAACTTGTAAGGTTCTGCCTAAGTACTGCGACTGCCACGCAGCACGTGGCGCAGTATGGAATGGGAGGGAGCTGCGGCCCGCCTCAGCACACCTCAGTACACGACCCCGCTGCTGACCCCTCCCCCCCCCACCACCACCCTCTTCTCATCCCTTGTGCAGTTCAGCAGGCACAGCACTTGGTGAGTGTCATTCTAATTTGCTTTTAAAAGACATGAATACGTCTTTAGCTAGTAATTAACATGAAACACCATAAAATAAAATCTAAATAAGTTTGCCAAGATTAAACTATCGTGTTCTTCGACTGCGAAACAACATTTCTCTCATAGTTTCTGGAGCATAATATTGAAATGTAGCTCAATTGACGCGTAATTGGAATGCACAAACAGTGTAAGAGCTTATCAATAAATTTTGAAATTTGTGTGGAAGGTAAGAAGCAAAACTGGAAAAAGGTGAAATATTTCAGAAAATAAATATTTTTTTGTTTTTTCTTAATAGGTTGTCATCGAATTTTTCTTAAATTAAAATCAATCAGTAAAATCAACTTCATTGTTTTGTACAAAACTTGAGGAAGTAGAATCGATTTAAGAATTGTGTCAAAACTAACATTTTACTCGAACATCTCATTTTTTCGAGAGAGTATAAAGATCCAAATTTTTTCTTTCGGTGGGTTACACATGTATGACAAATTTGAAAGTGATCCTTCCTATACGATAAGACAAATCAAATGTGAACGGTTCCCTTAAGATAAACAATATTATTTGTTGACCTTTTCTTACATCTTACGCCTGAGGTTGAGAAGCAAAAAATAACAACCCTACAGAACGTGAAAATTGTGTTATTTTGATGAGGTTTTCAAAGCAGACGATGTTTAGTGTGAAATATCACATATCAGAAATAGCAAATGCTGAATGTCAAAATCATACCCAATTCCACAAACTATTTGTAACAGTTGAAGGTGTTGAAAAAGAAGTGAAGGTATTAAAGGTATGAGAGGTAATTCAGACTTTGAAAGGCGTCTCAACTTCTATCACCCAATTCCTTACATTTGTATCTTAAAGTGCTATGATGCACTCGAAATCTAACTTCATTTTTAAAATGGAAACAATAAGATTTCAATGGTGGAATGCATGGGAAAAAATTAAATTCTACACAATTATTTTATATTTTAATGTAACTGAACAGCTTAACCTTATCAAACAGTTTAAAATGTGTTCCAATTAAGGACGGATTCAAAATTGTAAATTACTTCTCTTTTTGATCAGAATTTCTTCAAGATGATATCTCATTCAAATGCAGCAACATTATTTTACAGCGGAGTATGACGAATTAAAAAATCCTTTTCCACCTTAATCTACGAATGAAAGTAAGTCTGCTGCAAGCTATCGAAGAGCACCAGACAGGCTGCAATGCGTCTGATTTCCTATCAACTTGAATTAAATTAGCAGAATTCTAAGAGACGTTTGAGAAAAGAAGTCTACAGGGTAAGATTCAATCCTCTCACCATTTTACAGTCAGAGATTAGATTTGTTTTTATTATACCAGGGCCTTTTAACGAATGTGTTTGAAAATGATTTTACCCCTACCGTTCCAAATCCCCTTTAGCACATCGATCCAAGAGTGGATTTGAATGGACATGTGTAATGTCTTTCTTGTTTAACAAATGCTTAAATTGCATCTCTAACCATTGTTGCTCCTGGTTACATCATTAGAAATAAGTTATCAACGATATTGGTGCTGGATGAATCTCAGCTAACTCTCTTTTCTGGATTTGCTTATTGCAGAGCTTTAATTAATTACCAATTTCCATTTCAGCAATTTTTGTAAGCACTGTAAAGAAAGAGCAGCTCAAGCCAACAAAACTAGAGAAAACCTCCAATTTTTAATTTTTCATTATATTTTATGAGCGTTACACGACAAATGAGTTTCGGTTAGATCAGACGATAAAGGAAGAAGCTCTAGAAGAGCCGATCCCATTACAAAGGTCTAATTATTACCCTGAATAAGGAAGGATCTGTGAGTGACTTTAAAAAATTATTTTTTCTGGAATGCTAAGTTGCAAAAAGGCAAAGCTTCTTGCCTCACTCCAGACATTCAAGTTGAAGCCACAAAATAAGCGTACACTGCTGATCGAACATACGATCAGCTTACAGAGCAGCCTAACTCAGTCGGTAACAAAAAAAGGTAATACTCTGGTTTGAAAAACGTTGCCGCTGTGTGCTATACAGGTTTCATGGCTGAGAAGTTTGTGTGGATCAAGTACTGCTGTCTGTCTGCGCTCGCAGTATCAAAACGTTAATATTTACGATCTAAAATAAACATCAAAACGAATAAAATGAACAACGGGCTTTCCGCTACACAATTCTAATAAACAGTTGAACTTTAAGGCTCGTTTAATTTTCATGTACAATAAAATTACCAATTGTTTTATTAGTTTCATCCAAAATTCAGGTCCCATAGGAGGCACAGGACAGGTAACAGGGTTCGGTCAGTTAGGTCTGTCGATGGTATGTTCTGAGGACGGGCGAACAGCGGGGGGCGAGGTTGCCTTAGCTATAGATGAGCTTCGGGTCTTCTATCTCCCGTATCCAATTTGCTCGTTTCAATTTCCGTCTTTCACTGTCTCATTTTCGACGTGCTTTCGATCTTTCTTCTGTAGTTGTTGTTTCTATCAGCGAGGGATCCTGTGTGGGATCACACCTTGTGCATAGATTCCCTGTTCTCATACAGTCAACAGTCGCAGTTTCGCCGTGGGATAGTCAGACCTTTTGAAGAGCTGCAATCCATACAGCTGCTGTTACCAGCATCCAGGTTAAATTCATTAGCCCTAGAACATTTAATACCGGCGCAATATGGAGACTAGCACCAATAATGAATTTTAATGGTTTCCGCGCTGAACTTAATTTCATAGCTTGCGTGTTAGAATCCTGATCTTTAATTTCGTAAAAATGAAGAAGAAAATGGATTGAAACGCAGTTTTTTCTTCTGATTTTCACCGATTGAAAGCTAGAATGAGAAATTCAAAATACACATTATGAAAAAATAATCTTCACTGGAGAGCATCTGAATACCTGAGTATATCTTTCGGTATCAGGATTCTAACGTAAGACAACAATTTTCTTTGAACGACAATTTTTCCTAGATTTTTTCAATCTAAAAATGCGCCTTGTGATGCGCCATGGATTTCCATGCTTCACACCATGACCGTTGGATTATTATATGTACCTTCA
The DNA here is from genome assembly GCA_014899125.1 of Orchestia grillus. NCBI lineage: Eukaryota > Metazoa > Arthropoda > Malacostraca > Amphipoda > Talitridae > Orchestia > Orchestia grillus. The sequence goes on along the minus strand of VOMN01052770.1, from coordinate 2,478 downwards.
GTACCGTAAGCTCCTGCACATTGATATTAAAACATCTCCATCGGTATCTATGACACGTATCCATATTGTAACAATCCTAGTAAGGTCCTGTTTCATCTCTACTGCCTACAATACCATGAAGTCATCATGCCAATTTCCTATGATGCCATCAAGCCTCAATGCTATGCATGTTACTACTAATACACATCTATTCAGCTGAAAGTAACTCCATTGTTTCTAGCGTTTGAAACTCGTGTTTCTCTCCGGTACCGCGCACGTAGGATGCACGGCGCTGATATTTCATCCACGGTTTGTTTTCCAGGCCACTGGGACCGGCAAGAGCCCTCCTCAGAATGGCGTTGTTTTGGGAGGTTGTCCCGCAAGAATACTCGCCTGATGCGCCGCTCGCATCAAAGCTGCACTGTCGACGCGCCAAAAGTAATCTCGTGAAGGGTTCAACGCGCCAGGCTCAGTCTTGCTGCTTAAAGTGGATGTCACACGAGCTGAGCAAGCCGTTCTCAGTGATGTCGGGGCTGTAGTCCCACCGTACAGTCATCACAGGCTGCCTCCACTTCATTATTTACCTAATATTTTATCCGCTGTCCAGCGTATCTTCCCACGCAAAGCCAGCTGGAAGTATGAATTGCGTCGTTGGCAGTGCTGCACGAGATTGAATCCGTATAATTTCATTAGGTTCGTCCTCTAGAATTCTGCCATGCGGATAGAATTGGTAGCTTTAACTGCAAAATAACTGTTGGAGTCCAGCTCATGGGTCTCTGCGTGGCTGATTTCAAGCAATTAATTAATAGAGTTATTCGTTCATGTGAAAGAAGTCTCAGTCGTCTCTGGAGAGCATCTGGAGAGCATCCCTGGAGCATCACGGTCTCGGCCATCGAACCCTGGTTCTTCACACAAAAGGCCGTCTCGGTCGTTTGCTCTCGGCCATTTCTAAAGGAATATCATCTCAGGTCGATGATCTCGATAATCTTGCCAGTCGAACGATCTCAAACGAAGATCGTGAGACGCCTCAGCCCAGCTGCCTGCCTCATACCGTCAAGTTTAGTGGAGAATTTAACGCAATTCGGCCACGTCCACAGTGGATTCGTCATGCTCAGATCTTGACAAGAAAAATCAAAACTCTAACAGCTTATCCTGATTTTCAGTTGTACCACAGGTATCGCAACGTACTCGATTCAATTCACTTGAAGGAAAGCTTATCGTTGTGTAAGGGTAACCAACTCCTCACAATAAATACTTACATATGACAATCAGGGAAGAAGCTCTAAGACTCTTGGAATTATCAGTTATACAAAAATCATTTTCCTTATTTGTCCATGAGATCCATCAGGTGACTGCACTTGGCATACGTGGCCTGCCTGTGCTGCTCTCATTACAAGAGCAGATTCATTGGATCAGCCACGCAGCTAATGAAACTTCGAGTTCTTTGTTTACGCCTGTCACAAGCGAAGGTATAAGTTTCAATCGTGAAATTCTAATTAAACCCCTCCTTGTCGGCTGGCAACAATTGGAACGCAAAAGTAGATTCAGATCAATTTTAACCTTGAGCGCACAGTTCTGAGCGATGAAAGTGCAGATGATATTGATGCCATTGATAGTGGTGATGGTGATTGTGGTTGCAATGGAAAAGGCAAATGAGAATGAATTCACGCTGCATGTCCGAAAACGAGTGTGAAAAGAACACGAAGGAATGAAATATGTACCTATTTTCAAGTATTGTCGACCGTCCAGCTTTGAATTCTGAAGAATTTTAGTTTGTAAATGGACGTGGCAGTGAAAGCTATTCCTCGTCCTAAACTCATTTACTAAGTTTCAGCTCATGCTTAAAAAACAGTCTATATATTAGACGTAGATTCAATTATTTTTTTGGATTTTGTCGTATGCTATAAAAGTTACTAAAAATGACTGAAGGTATCGAAACTGAGGAAACGTTACCTTAACATGCAATCTTCCATGTTAGCTTCTTCTAAGTTTGACGCCCTCTTGGTAAGACGATGGGACGGACACAGACACCAGTGGATGGACCATGCTAAAGGCTGTCAGAGTAAACGTAGCACTTTTTATTATCTTTTCACTCGCAGGGAGAATTTTGTAGGGTTTTGAGCCGGCATTTAGCATCCTGGTAGGCTTAAAAATATTGAGAAAATTAAACCAAAGTCAAAGTCGAAAAGTAGGGAAAAATTAAAAGTTTTTCAATAATGCTTCATAAAATCGGATGAAAGCACTGTCTTTCGTGGCTTTTCTTGAGGTAATACTTGTTTAACGCTCCCACAATTCATCTATTTTTATGTTATATTTACGATGGGTCGTAAGTTTTCATGCAACCTTTGCCCGTTTTAGTGTCAGGCCACAGTATCTCCCGATGTAACGTGTGCATAGTAACTGCAAGCAATGTTTGATGAGCTTCTTCTGTACTTATTTCTCGATCTAACGCTCTTGTGAGCTTCATTGTAACGCTGGCTGTGGGCACTGACGCTCACC
>VOMN01052758.1:0-89110 GCA_014899125.1 Orchestia grillus | reverse complement strand
AGTGCCCAGCCTCCCTCCTCAAACACTCCTCACTCTCTTCATTAGTAAACGACAAGTGAAATAACCAAAATTCGGGACAACAAGATGTACCTAGAAACAGCCAATCAGTATCGTCTGATGGTACATCGGCGTTCATTTTTGGAAAAGTAAACTAAGGGATAAAATTTGTCCCCTGATTTTTCTCTATCAGATCATTAGGAATTGAGTAGGCTCTGATTACGTGTAACTAAACTAAATAAGCTACATAGCTCTTTTTCCAGCAACAACAAAACACAACATAGCTTCTGGAGAAATGTATCCATTAATATTTCAAACTTAACACACTTACATTCAAACTTAACACACTGACATTCAAACAATTATGCTGAGTTCTGAGCAGGTCAAACTTAACACACTGACATTCAAACAATTATGCTGGGTTCAGAGCAGGTCAAGCCGTTCTGATAAACTTGCAGTACATCGCAATGTTATCTTTTGCAATCAGAAGTTCTTAATTAATTTTGTTGTTGTATCTTTGACTAGGTGCATATGCTTGTATACGTCTTTTCCATTCCTTCTTATGTTTCATGTTTCTTATTTTATTTCCATCCCCACCTGCCTCTATTTTCGATTCAAAGCGCTGCAACACGATTTAGATCGCTCACTTTCACTGTTTATTTTACTTTTCCATAAAAAGAGTTGTATAACTCATGTGTTGCGTATTTCAAAGTATGTGTTTTTTTCTGAATATCTCCCTCTTCGTATCGCATGTCCCTTTCCCGAGTTCTCTGTCGATGATTCCTATGATTTTTTTCACAACGGTGATTTCTATCAATTTTCGATGATGCACAATGGCATAAACTGAAATTAGATGTAGAAATTTTCTATGGCAAATTATACCCTTTTCTCAGCATCGTAACTGAATGTAATTCTGGCCAGATGCTGACGGAACCCACTGCTCTAACACTGCCGCGACTCGGAAACTGTTGAGTCGAAACGGGTTTTCATCGTACTTCACAAACAATTGAATTATTCAGTGTTTTTCTGATTCTGATCCTTCGTCGTAGGGCGTCAATGAAGTCAAAGATAGATTATCAATTCGCGTTTCAAACGATGGGTCAGCAGAACAAATACCAAAAAGTACTTTTATTGACTAGAATTTTATCATGCAATACGTCCCAAGCCATGACCCCAGTACCCAAGCCTACCCTGCAGTGCCCAAGCCCTGCCCCCAGTACCCAAACCTACCCTGCAGTGCCCAAGCCCTGCCCCCAGTACCCAAACCTACCCTGCAGTGCCCAAGCCCATATTTCACGTCCCTTTTCTGAGCATCTGAGCAGTGCTCCACCAGAGCTGCCAGTATCCTGTCTAGCTCCTCAGTGGTACTCGCTTTCTTCGAAGTGTAGTCAGACCCTTGTACTTATTTAGGAACAAATAAAACTGAGCATTCACATAATATTGAATGATATTATTTCAAATTTAATTTTCCAAGATTCGTTCATTACTTGCGAATCAATATGCTTAAATTTAAAAAAAAATTGTGGTTTTCTTCTGCCAAACATGGATTTTATATTGAAATAATTTATTTCGTGTGAGGAATGTGTGGTGATCAAATCATCTAAGCAGCCACTAAAGTTTTAATCTTGCTCCAAGAAAATTTTCCTTCCTCTGGAGGACCTGCACTGAGTTCAGGCGCAAATTTAAAGACTCGGTGCGACGTAATCATGAAATATCAATCTCGCTTTCTTACGGCACGGGTCTTCGGTAACACCCATGAATGGACTCCTCGCCCGTTCCCGTCGCCATTTTAATTTAGGAGTACTCCACTCAGACTTACTCTTAATACGAACGTACAAGGTAACGCTGCTACGATAATTCGGGAAGTTCAAAATACATAATGTTTTTCATGGGTGACCTAAAAGTGAAGGTACAGCATATAGATTGAGCCGTTGAATATGGTCGATCCTCGGAGCCGATTGCTGCTATCTGTGGGAGTCAGGATATCGACGTGAGAAAATCGTTGCTGAGCCATGCCGGACGCGTGATTTCCAGAGCGAAAATATGTCAAACTTCTGCTTCCCCACTTATACCATCCTCCCTCACAGTGTATAACCAACTGAGAAGAGAAAAATTATCCTAAAAATACTATTTATTCCCTTCGCAAAGCATGGAGATTATCGTAAATGTATATCGAAGCATACACCACTGCCTGATAATGAAAAGTGTACAGACGTACCGACCAGCAACAGGCACAGTGACCAGCAACAGACGCACCGACCAGCAACAGACGCACCGACCAGCTGTTGCAGTCGGCCACCCAACCGTCCCGCACACCGCCACCGCCATCGCCGTAAGGCAAAAGCTGGCCAGAGATGTGGTGTGTGGTAGTTCATTCATTGCTACTTTAGCGAGTTTTTGTCCTCCCAAACACGTCAGGGTTGAATGAAACGTACAATCAGCTGTTTTCCTCGGCTGGATGCAATTTATTAACGGAAGGTTACACCTGCTGATTAACTCTAACGTGCATCTACCGTAATGAGGAGTTCCTGAGTTTCTTCAACAGACTGCGATGTACCAGATGATATATACTAATTTCTTCATAATGCAATACAAACTAAACGAAACAATATAAATATAAGTTTTTTACTCGCAACTTTCAGAGTGGAATGTTAGGGTTTAAAATTCAAGGAAATGAGTGTCGTGAAAGTGTATTTTTATCAACTCCATCGAGATGCTCTTCATGTGGTGAAAAACAAAAGTGTCGTTCGTGGGGTTGTTAATTTTTTCAGTTTGAGACGATTTTAAATTGGAAGGAGTAGAATTTTCTGTAGCCCAAGACTCTTCACTGGCACAGAAATCCTTGGCCTGGTTGCATCGCGTCAACCCTTAACGCTCCACCTCCAACATTCACTTTCATTGAAAATAAAATAAAAAGGTGAAGGAACGATAAGAATGTTGCTCTCTGCACGCTTATCAAACGCTTAAATGGTTGGACATTTCTTCGCAGGCGAGGCGTCTGCTGTAGCTCAAGCGAGTCGGCAATTTTAGGTGTAGTGTGTTGACACAGCCGGTGATCACTGGTGCGAGCCGCCACTTGGCACCGACACTCACGTTTGATCGGAATTATTCCCAAAGAATCAGGTTGTCGACACTCGGCGAAGAATAACTGCTAATATTTTGCGATGAGTTATTAGAAGCCAAACTCGGGTTCGCTTCGTACCCGAGAGAATTAACAAGCGGCAAAACGAGCTTCGGAGAGGCCCTCGTGGTAGTTGGTGCTTGATGAACGCCTAGAGAGTTTGATTGTCGGTTGTGTGAAATGATGCACAGGAAATGAATACAACAGGAACAGAGAGTTCGCCATGATTGGGAAAATTCATAGCAATTTTCAACAAACATTGTTAAATCGTAAGTTTTTAGGGTTGCTCTGACTTGCATGACACTTCAGAACACAGTTATTTTCTTTCATTTATAAGCCTACTCTTTATGTCAAAACTGATTCACAACAACCGTTCACGTGGAAGTGTTTATTTTTTACGAAATTTACTGAACAAAACTTACAAAGTTTTGTTATCCCCAGTAAACAACACAATTTAGGATTAGGGACTCACCCTAATGAACACTGAACGTTCTGCATGATTATGCAAGGTAATTTTTGGATAATGCTTTGCTGTAGATACATATGTACAATTTATAGAAAAAGTTGAGTGTTTCAGAACTATTATTGCTATTTTAGAATTTTTATTCTCATATGGGTATTCAAGTGGAACGGGATTCACTGTACGTGTTCAATGATCGATGCATATATGTCGTAGTTTAACGTTCGCCTTGATTAGGCTAAGGAACAGGAAGGTACAAATAACACTGTTATTAGGTGTTTTATCTATAGATTACATATTTCACGACTCAATTTCTGAGTACGACGAGGTATTAGAGAATGACAAAAAACTAAGACTTTTGCTCGTAATTTGGGGTATGAACAAACATGGATTCCTCCAATCTTCAATAACCTAATGAAACTGCTACGCCTATGCGATAGCATATTGACTGCTGTTGTCAATTACGCTATCTCAGATGGTTTGATTGATCGACAAGCACTTTCAATTGCTTTCCATAGGACTTCAAAACTTTATCGCCTGCCATCATTATAAATGCTCCTCTTGAAATTGGACCTTAAATTTTCAATGCTATTCAAATCAAGACTGTTTGGAGAGCACTCATTAAACTATACCCTTTGAATCCATAGTCTCACAGCCATTTAGTTGTATTTTCTGATTTGTGTGCAGGTGCATTATCTTATTGAAATATCAAAAATTTTCATTTCTTAATTGATTGATCATCAAGCAAGGGAAGAAAGGCGTCCGAAAAAAGCTTACAATATGAATTTTAATTCCGTTTCAATCCTTCCTAAAGTTTTTAGGGGCTACTCAACTCATCTATTTCCACACTTGCATAAAATATGACTCCCCCACCACTTCGTTGTAAATAAATGCGTACTCTTACGGAACCAAAACATAACAGTCAACTAGAAGACATCCCGCAACGTCCATCGATCGCTGCACGAGACTCGTCCGTGAAAAGTTCATCGCTGAAATTGACTTCTCGTTCCTGTGTCTTTTCCCATGGTTTACCAGAAAACACAAATGATTTGAAACTCGGAGTACGGTGATCATGCCCTAACTTTTTGGATATTTGTAGTGTTGACATACCATTTCCGAGAATGGAAATAATTTTAGCACAGTCTTATTAAGTAAGACAAGATTCCCTGCCCATTTTTAGCACCTAGAGTGGTTTTGCATAATGTAACGCAACAGTTGAAATTTCCAAATTTAATAAAATTTTAAGAATATGAATATTAAGAGTATAATTATTTCACTGTACATACAATGTCTTCTGAATGAATCATTCTTTCTTATGGCAGAAAGGTTAGAATGTAATAAGGTACAAAACCCGAAACTACAAAAGTCTTTAAATGTTTCATTAAATGAAGCATGTTTTCATAATCAAGCAGAACGCACTGCAGAAGAGATAAAAGACTAATGAATTAGGCACGCTCCAAATATATGTTTTAGAACATTCAAATACGAATACATGAGTTAACGACTAATTTTTGTGATGATTAATACATGGTGCAACTTTAATTTATAACTGGGCGACAATCTGGTGTGCCACGAACGCCCATTTGTATATAGGACCCGTAAAGTATTGTCATTTTAGAGCTCACACTGAAGCTAAACTTTCTTCATCTTTAATGCTCTTGAGATTGAATTCATACAAAAATTGTTGAGGCACTATTATTGTTCGGAGATCATGGTTCAACACTGAAGCCTTCAGTAATTGAAACTAATGATGCCATGTGACTTAATCTCAAAGAGAGTGTAAAGTCCAAATACCACAAACAACATCTCCATTGAGAAAGATTGAAGAAAATCGACAGATCAAAAATAACCCAAATTTTGTAGTCAAAGTGAACTTAATTCACTCCCTGGATGTAGAAACATTCTAGTTAGCTACAACGGACAAGCGTTGTATGTAAAATAAATTTTTATTGGGGCTAAAGGAAAGCCGAAGGACGGCCATTCCTGAAGGACGTTAGAATTAATACATTTTAGTCTCGAATTCGCATTCCTTCTTTCAATATTAGAGTGAATATACACACGAGTGCATGAAATAAGTTTCCTGGACAAAAAAATAATCACCTATTGTTTTTCGAGGGCCTGTCATAGAGGAAGAGGGTCTATCGTATTTTGGGGCTTTTTCAAGTACTCCAAAGTGGGTACTTTACATAAGGTACCGTCAGAATGGACCATCAGGGCAACATTGAAATGCTTGGAAATAAGTTTTGTATTTGCACAATATCTGAATGCAGAAAGGCCTGTTGCTTTGCCTATATTTCAGGACGAAAACTTCTGGGTGCATCGGGCTAGAGCTGTCATTAATTGGTATGACAGTCGTTTAGAATATGTCAGGCATTTAAATTAACCTGCTAATCCTAGCCATGAACTCAAGAGAAAATTTGTGACACCTCTCAGAATGACAAGTTAGGCGTCGAAAAGATCGGCCACGTACTGTAGCCACACTACAAGATAAGTTAATGCAAAAGGGGCTTGAAATCGACCATGTGCACATTACAGTACTTGTTGACTCAATGACGTGCAGAATTGCCGCCATTATTCGTGTTCGTGGAGGTCCTACACAATAGTAGTAGCAAGTGTCTAACTTTTTATCCAGGGAGCTTTTGAACAACTGTTAGCGCAACAACACATTTATTTAAAAAATCAATATGATCCTTACAGGGTTAAATTGAGCAGTGAGCGTTGCTGCTGGAGCTTGAGACTTGATCCTTTGAGAGCACCACAACAACGGTAGTTCACCATTTGAGAGCACCATAACAGCGGCAGTTCACCATCTGAGAGCACCACAACAGCGGCAGTTCACCATCTGAGAGCACCACAACAGCGGCAGTTCACCATCTGAGAGCACCACAACAGCGGCAGTTCATCATCACTTTGAGGCCAAGAGCTCGAGCTGCTGCTTGAGCACCAACCCCTCTATATTCATTCGTATTCTATAGATACTCTTCCGTCTCGGCTTACTTTTTACCTCATGTGGTATGCCTACCGAATTGAGGAGAAATTTATATACGTTCAACTCAACCTACTGATACGTTTAGGGCTCAAACTATTTTTACGTCGTTGATCAAAAGGGATAAATACTGCTAAGCCTTTTCCTAATGAGCTAAGCCCCGCGTGCAGTTCTTAGTTGAGATAAAATATATGGAGTGTCAGTCTGGAGTGTAGAAAATATTAATTATTCCTCTGAACAGTCACAAAGTTCAGTGATTTTATCGTATTTTTGATATAGTTCCAAATCAATTGTACCAGGAGTTAGTGATAAAATAATTAAGTTCATAATTGATAAGGAATACATCGGTATACATGAATTTTTATCACGTAGAAGAATTTTCCCAACCTGAACTCGAATCAATGCTCTCGTACGGCGCTAAAATATTGAGCTGCTGCATGTCGCTTTCTGATCAGCGAAGCCCCTGCACTTGAGAACTTAAACCTGATTTTTCTTGTCACGAAAGAAACTACTTTCCATTGGGTCGGAAACATAAACTCGCAGACGCGGAATAACTTTGAATAAGCATCTGCTGAACAAAATTCCCATTCCCATGCGACACGGACGTGAGTATCAGATATCACACTCCAAACTCTAAATTTCTGTGTCGCAACAACCTGTGGTGAAATTTTCCCATGGCCATGCACTTCTTGGCACAATCGAGAAGTCTTGTCAGATCGTGCTGGTTGGAGCTATCATGTCTGGGAAGACGCTTCGTATATTTAAGGAGTTCACAATGGTTTTTGATTGGTCGTGAATCGTGTCTCCTATAACTGGCCGTAAATAGCCCCACAGTATAAAAGTCAAGGCATTAATGTAGGAAGTTTTGGGCCCATAAACCCTTAGGTCGGTCCAATAACTTCCAAGAGCGTGGATAATGTGGCAAGCAAAGCATTGAAATTTGGGATCGACTTACGCTCACGACCGTCGAGAGACCGAAAACTGTCCTGGCGTGGAAATCGTTGGGCCAGCGTAAGGTGAAACGTAGCAGAGAAAACTTTTAGCTTTTGGGAGAACGTCAGATTTGGCTTGTACTCTTCCTCTGAAATTAAACTGCTCTGTATTTGTTGGACGCTACAAAGTTTAACTGTAGAAGTGATTATGTGAATAACTGATATTAGTTAGTTCATCCAGAATTTAGGGCCATAACAGGACATCGAATTTGGGGCCAAAACAGAACATCGAATTTCGGAAAAATCTAATAAGTGTAAATTTAAACCTAATGAGGTTCCACGTGATGATCTATAACGGTCGTAATATTGAGTCATGAGTGACACTGCGGGAAATCTGAAAATATAAATTTCGATTCAAGAATAATACGGTTTCATTATTTGTACTCAAAATTTTCTATTAGTTTAGATTGAACGATGACAGTTTGATAGTATACACGAGTTGCTTAAGTTTGCCTTTTGAAACTGAGGTTAGCACTGAAGTGTATTCAATAATCTCAGCGCAACACTTCGATCTATTTATAGATTTCTTGTGAGTCGCCTCTCTCAACAGAAGCATTTTCTCATTACTGCGTCTCCCATGCGGATCTAAAACTACCTGTTGTTTATCTTCAATATTTTATTGACTTCATGCCCTCCGCCCCGTTGTTTCTGAAGATTATTTCTCAAGATAACCATCTGGCTTTGAGTGTAGGCTAGCAAATATTATGTACAGTCTTTTGTAATGATATTGGGACTCATGTACACCAATTGTGCTTCTTGTGTTTACAGAGGTACTTGAGTGGGCAGCCAAGCAAGCTACACCGACTTTCAGCGTTTCTTCTCTCAGTGTACAAAAGGTTAGCGTAATAAAAATTATCAGGAATTTCAGTTTGGCAAACATCTATCAAAAAAACAAGAATTGTTGCTGGAAAGCGGTCTGAAGATTTCATGCTGTGTACTTCTCCTGGGTTGGATTTTCCAATCAACAACTTTGATTATTTTGTCCCATTTGCAGTCTAACTTGTTTGTAAAAAAAGTGTTGCGGAATGTTTTTAGGTTTTGATCTCAAGGTTAATCAAGTAACAATACTCATTTCTCATAGTTTTTGAACACTAACATTTTTTTAAAGAAAGCTTCACGATTTGCACGTATTGTGAACTGTTAATTAATTATTGACCTTTTAGAAAGTGTAAATTACGAAGACCTGATGAACGATCCGTGGCGAATCTCGTGAAATTAAATGGCTGATAATTATCAGCTGAACACGCTCCGTTCACATCGATATTTCAATATTAATTGTACCTAACTCTTGCTGAGTAGTAGCATCATTAAATTAAAGCATAAAAAATACCGCTCGTAGGGGAATTAAAAACAGTAATAAAAGAGGGTGGCTGCACGATCATGTAAAGCGTGTAATTCATTGCGAAATATTACTGAAAATTTTTACGGGAAGGCAAGCGAAGGAAGCCGGATGCAACGAAGATGCGTACGAGTCATGCCGAGCGTTATTCTCAAGTCCTGTTCTTAATTTCTCTTGTTAGCAGCGGGCGGCTTGACAGGAAATTTTTACTCTCACTTGCTGTGACTTGACAGTCAAATCTGAATTTTTCATTTAAATATTTTGGATTCGCTGACAACCCGAATTCTCGTTATTTGATCGTGTGATGTTTGTTCGTATCCCTCCCTATCGCCTGGTACAAATCATGAGCCTACGGAATATTTTTTGAGAAAAAATACTTTAAATAAGCATACTTCACGCACGAAAAATACCAAGTTCATATTCATGTAAGCTTGAACGAAGTTTGCCACTATTTAATCGTATTTATTCCGCGTCTGTGACGTTTGGCTCTCGGCAAAGGTATCAAACTGAAGATATTTTGGAGGCCGATGACAGCCTAGCGTGACGTCTGCGTGTAGCCAGGTGATGAGCATCCTTCGTGCTGCAGCGAGAATGAAGAATTACTGTTTATTTTGTGTACGTTGCTACAAAATACAGCTTCAATTCACTGGTCATCTACGTTGAAAAAAATTGGAGAGGTCGAACCATTTCTCAGTTTATGCGAGCTTTAGTCATATTGCGACTCATCCGTATTCTCATTTTCTAGGTAATCTTTTAGATTGCTTCTAAGCCCTCCGATGTTCGGCTACACTGATGTGCAGGCTAGACTATCAGAGAGCCCATGGTGGAGGCCGTGCGTGCACAGCATCATATGGGAGCATTAACCATCGTTATGCATTCCAATATTTCATGCAGGCCGTTAATGAGTTTAGTGGTATCCATTAACCCTATATGACACGTCCGTGGGTCGAGTTCGAGCGTGGCAACTTAGATGATTTACGCCGAGCGGGAGATGGGGCGGCCGCGGCGCGCGTGACAGCGCTAGAGGAGCCGCCGCCAGGCCGCTCGTGTGTGCGCCTCATGCCTCCAAACAACAAACGCTGCTGCGCATCATGAGATTCATTTTCTGGTAATTTATGATAATGGTGACCGTAGTGAATATTTAGCAGCGCAATATGCTAATCATGAAATGATGAGCCGCTGCATGTTCGTGAGATTCGTCACTACCATAATAATCAGGCAGAAGCATCGTAAAATTTGTTGAAACGCTTCATCATGGCTTAAATAAATAAGCAGAATCTACATTGGAATTTGCAGTCGTTCTATCAATTTTTACATAATACCCGAAGGCCGTCGATATACAACGCACGCTGGAAAATTTTGATCAAATTTTCGGTTTCACTTCAGTTACCGAAAGAAAACAGAGAGATACTTCAAAATATCACGGTAAGATTATTATCTCAAAGTATTCAAGAATGGATAATCAACTCTAATTGCACTCTTCCAGTTAATTTAAAAAAAAAATCATTCACTATGTCGTACCTTTTGTTGGACCGAATACAAAGCCTTTTAATATTACGCTTCGTTCATGGCAAAGAGATAGCGAGAGGGAGGATATTTTTTAATTGAACAGCACGCTCGTCCAGCATTGCAAGGGAGGACTTTCAGGGGGTAAATGGGAAGAATGTTAATTTCAGAACAGGCTTGATCATCAAACGAACTTACCGTCGGGGCTTGGGCTACTCACGCGTTTACTGGAGTGAGCGGCGTGACCTCGGCAGGACGCCTTGAATGCGATATTGCAATCTATTGATCAGTGCCCTGTGATTAGCGGTCACTACAATATTGGGTTCTAGCGGTCACTGCAGTATTGGGCTCTATCGGTCACTGCAGTATTGGGTTCTAGCGGTCACTGCATTATTGGGCTCTAGCGGTCACTGCAGTATTGGGCTCTAGCGGTCACTGCAGTATTGGGCTCGAAAAGCTTTCACCAGTGTCACACTGCAGCCCATATGTATGCGTTCAAAAATAAATTCCTACAAACTCTAGAAATTTTGATATCGCACTGAAATTTGGAAATTATGAACAGGAATAATTCGATAACATAAAATAGTTAGAGGAGCAGCTAGAGCAGTGGTTGATTCATCGACTCCTACTTAAGGTACGCTTCATTTGGAATAGTTCGTGCAACCAAGGTTCCCTATCAAATCTGCTTCACAGTGAAAATTTTCTTCAAAGTGGATGCATTTTTATTTCAGATTTGTTAATTTATTTTGTGTTTAAGTGGTTTGCTCGGTCCTACATCGTGCGGCTGCTTCCCGTATGATCAGCTTAGTTAATTATATCTGAGCAGCTGAGTTTGTGCGAACATTCAACCGCAGTTCGTTATTTTAATGCGGAATTTTCCGTGAACACATTTGTGTTGCGTGCCTGAATGTATACCAATGCAGGAGGAAAAATTATGATTCGAATAGGTTTTCGTTCGCCCGAAAGTCATGATCACGAATAGTTTATCCGAACGAAAGACTCACGAAGTCACATAACAAGAAATACAATACTATAAGGATCCACGACTGCAACGCTAACCCAGAATAAGCTTTCGGATCGTGCGTGAAAACAACTGGCAAGCGTGCAATTTGTCCCTCGGCAACGTCCCGAATCTCCTCCACTCCGATGGCTGTAAAAAAATAATGAAATGTCACGCTCTGAAATAAAGGAAACTCAGCTAGGATCATTTCCGAAGAATGTATCGATTGCCAATTTCGGAACGTTTTTTGCTGGTTTTGATGCGACATTGTTTTGCGACAGAGCGTGTTTTTCTGGCAATCACACGGACCATTAGTGTCGCAACGTTTCATTTGGTTTCGGATGATAGAGCGCCGCCTCTCAACGGGAAAACATCATCAAATCGCAGCCTACCCAGCGTCTTTCTTATATACGAAAACTACGGCATCGGGATCGCACTCTGGTATAGTGAGCCTGGTAGTGCATCATTGTAGTTGGCGTCATTGAGCACATTTCCTCCTACGTCTTTCTTTTTGAAAAAGCATCGTAAACAATAATTCGTCGTTCTTCCCTCCACATACTAACAATGTGCGGAGATTTTGAGTCACGGATCCCATCAATCCTTTTGAAATAATGCAAGAGACAGACGGCAGATGAGAACCTTGATGACACACTCAAGTCCAGCTTTCCAATTCAGGCGATTTTGAACCGTACCTGCTTTTTAGTGCTGCCCAGCGAAAAATATCCAGAAAATTGTCCAGATTTTGAGGTACAAATTTTGAAAGAAATCTCTGTCGAAGATACAAAATGAGGCAGTAAAACTTAGGATTAGCCAGACACAAGAATGCGAACTTCCAGATTTTTCAGCAGAAAGCCTGGGAACGCCCAAAATTGCTTGGGAGTTCAGACACAAAAGTCAGTGGCCTCAAGGCATAAAGCATACAGGACGCAGCAAGAGCGGGCTTTCGCTGCAAGCACTTCGCTCACGATGTAAAATTCGAACCCTGCAGCCAAAAGTCTGCCATCGACTCATTAAAACGAACGTATATGTGCTCATCAATTGAATCAGGACTCAGCCGTTTCTCAGAACTGCTTGGAAACTGTGTGGACCGAGCACTTTATTGGCTGATTGCATGCTAAAGGTGTAGCGCGCGCTTCTAACTTTAATTTAAGAAATATAAAATGAAATGGAACTTGTTCAACTTTTTACGAGCAGTGACTTATGTTAGGGTGTGTACTTTTTATTTGCGACGAATGGAGTTGGAATTAATCTTAACTGACATTCGGATGTAGTTTTAACCATATGGGCCTAATAAAGGAACGAAGTGCAATTTATTCGACTTAGAGGAAAAAATTTGAATGTGATATCCCGCAAAATTAGCTATTGAAATGCATAAATTACCGATTAACACCACTCATCGCGAGAAGTGTGCTCATAAATAATAGTGCACTAATTAATTAACTAATGCTCCTTTCGTTCATAATAAGTTATTAACTATTGCTTCTTTCGCTCATAAAAACTAATTAACTAATGCTTCTTTCGGGTTCTCGCTAGGTGTGCTAGGGAGCTCGACTGGACATACCGGCTTGGTGGCTGGTGGGGGCAGCTCCCCAAAACAGGAGCTCTGATGTTGCTTTCAGTTCTAGGATTCGTGTAACATATTCACCGATGGAACAATGGACGTAGTTATTTTACTGGGGCTTTAATCACTTGAATTACCTAGGTTACGATGGATATGCTCTTTTCGAGTCTTTTGTATTGATGGAGAATTTTTCATTAATGAAAATGCTTTCTATCTGAGTAGAACAAGCCTAAGTGATGATAATTAGCTCAACGCTCGGAATATGCAACATTAGAGTTGAATATTGTTCACATTCATAGAGTATGACTGATAACATTAGGAAATTTTTCGAATTCGGAACAAGGAAATTAGAATTTCACTGCCTAGGAAAATTAATAGATTGACTATCATGGTTGGGTGAGATCATAGGAGATTAGTTTGGATTATCATATGTTGATTTCCTCCATTAATTAGAAGCTTGTGCAGGGAACAAAGAAATTTAGGTCATTCATTGCAATCGAGTAAAATAGAGCTGAGAAGGAAAATAGGATTTCCACTGCATTAAGGAGGCAATTACGAGAAGTTACTGCGAATTTCAGACCAAGTTGACGCAGGAGAGATCTGCATGGGGTCTCGACGCTCGGTGTGGTAATACTAATGACGGGCACTGCCGTCACCTATCCATCAGAACGTTTCGTTACAGGAATGACGTCCTCTAGGAGCCGGAGTGACGTTAATGATGCCATTAGCGGCCGCAGCCTAAGACGTCCTGGAGCTCATTCCAGGGACGGCGGCGCCAAATGTCCGAACTGAGCTCCAGACGAGCTCCGAATGTGCGCGTGCTTGTGCAAAACTTGCGGTACCTCGTGTTATTCATGCACATTCATCTGGTCTGCTGTACGTACATAGTTGTCAAATTTAACTATCATCGAACGAAGTATCAACATAGTTATCAAATTTAACTATTATCGAACGAAGTATCAACATAGTTATCAAATTTAACTATTATGGAACGAAGTATCATGAAATTAGGGTTAAGCTATTCGTTATTACCCAAGCACGATAAATTGGTTATTAGAATAGCAGTATGGAAAGATAAACATACTTACTCGCTGGATATTTGTGAATTGTTAGTGACCAATTTTTTCAACTACAACGGATGAATAGTGTAGTCATAAAGTCTTGAACAAAGCGTATTTTACAGTTTATTTGTTACTGTAGGTGGTCTCGTGCGTAAATTTCATTATTAGTTTCAAATAGTCGTGAGTTTGAGGCCCGCGCAATTGAGGAGCATGGCAAGAAAACTTTACCACTGTTGCTCAATTCGAAGGCACTTGCCTGAAACGAGGCGTTCTCAGCTAAGTTCTATGGCGCATAATTACTGCCCTGGCAGTCATTGATACGCGAGACCAGGTAAGGGCTTAGTAAATTGACACGACTTTTTCATTCAGCAAATATCTCAATGATCAAACTCTAAGAAAGTTCCACAAAAGCAAAACATTACGAGAAAGACGCTGCTGGAAAACACAATGCTGGTTCGAAAAATGAAGGGCAACGTTATGCTACAGTCTTCGAAACCACAATTTCTCGTGAGCCACCGACGTAACGGACATTACAAACTCTACACGAATTGGTGAAATTATAGAAGATTGATTAGTTTAAGAGTATTTCACTCATTATATTTCTTACCGATAACGTGCTGATTAACTTCAGCATTTCCATCGAGCTTATGTAGCCCGTTAATCCGTTTTATGTTAACGAACAGTCACTGGGAGCCAATGTAGTGGGTGCCTACATTATTTAGGGTTTAGACCTCTCCCTGTTCGAGTAACTGGAAAAGTTCTCACACGTTACAAAAAGTTTCAAAAACATGGTGGCCCAAAGTTACAGCAACCAATTTTTTTATTCTCAAAAAAAAAGAATTATTTCAATTTTATTGTCACAACGTAATACTGAATAATACACAAATTCTTTGCCATTTCATTTAATCGATAGGACTACTCACGTTATCGATTACACCATCAAATAATTGTCAAAGTGAAGCAACTGCCGCTGGTAGCGGTTATTTTGTAATTGAACTCAATCGTTTAATTGTACAATTGAATCGTTTGATCCCGTTAGTTGCATTCGACGTTTGTGAATGAAAATGTGTAGGTTCTGTTTGGAGCTTGAGCTCTTCTTAGTCATGTTTTCCTGAACACTAGAACTTCAGCTGGTTGGGATGCTACTTATTGAAAACTCTATGCCTTTCCCATGTACGCATTGTGTAAGAATTTTTGCAATGGAATGGTACTCCGTGAACCACGGAGATCCTTTGAGGTATGCAGACTTCAAATTCGGCGCAGAAGTTGCATGCTTCCAGTCAATTTCGGAAAAGATCTATTCGTGAAAGATGATAAGTCGGGAGTGGGAATGAGCGAAACAAGATGGAAAACAGGCAGGCATTCGTGACAGACTCACTCCCCATGAATATGCAAGCGAGGGTTTTGGCGAAGAATTTGAGACAAAGATGAACCAATCGAAAGAAATGAGGGGTCATCCTGCTCAAATTCTGCATGTAGTCTTCATAACTTGCTGCAAAATCACACATTTAGAATTTTATCACGAATGAAGTTGTGTTGCACTTCCCTGGTAATAGGATCGATGAGTCTTTTAATTCAAAATTATTAGAGACTCGGTAGAACCTCATGATGACGCCCCAAGTTGCGGCCGTCCATCGATGTCGTGTAGAGCGCCTGATGGCTATCTCAAAGGTAGAACATTTTCTATCGTGTTCAATTAATAGCGAGATCGTCTTGTCAGGATTACTCAACATCAGACACGACCAGGTTAGATGGAGAAGTGAAAACAAGTTTTTTACAGAGAATCAATGTAGCGTGGTACTTAAAAAGTGGAAATATTTTAAAAAGTACGAGGATCAATTAACATGCTTTTAGATTAAATATGGACTAACATGTCATATATTTGGGATGTAAAGTTTTTCTTCATCAATCTTTATTCGTCAAGGTACAGCCGTTATGGCCTTATTTTGTAAAGCTGCTCATAGATCGTAAACTTTCACAGAACTTATTTTCGAACACGGCAATGAAGGAGGAAAAGTCTTTCTAAAAACAAGCGTACGCTCAAAAGTTGACCATCCAATTCATCTTAGCCTTAAATTTCCTATGCATGTCCATCTTTTAAAGCTCTTTTGCAAGGCAATCTTCTCAAGAACTCGGGAGTTTATATAGGGCCGCGTTGCGTGCCCGGCGACTGTAAGTCAAGTCCGACTCAAGACTGAGTTTCCTAATTCGTTACATTTTTGGCTGAAGAGACCGAGCCAAATTACGGCCAGTGCAAAGTTTTGACTTAAGGACTACGAAATATCTGTACAAAGGATGATAGTTTTTCTATGGAAATCATGCATTGTATTACTAAATAAAAACTTCATAAAATAGCTTTATGATCTTGTACCAATATTACAGGCATTTAACGTTATTGCTCCACTACTGGAACTTTGTTTATTGCAGAAGAAAGTTTTCGATATGTTAAGAAGTAAATCGATGTCAATAAGACTATACTCGAATAATCTTAAAAATTGTAATTTCCTAACGATTTTCAATCGTGCTCTCCAGAATAAATTTTCAGGCTAGACATGAATTTGTAATGCGTATTCATCACAATAATTGTCAAAAAAATTGTTACAGTGAAATTTTATATAGTTTTCCTTAGCTGGCTTATAACCCTCTTTTTGAATTCGTACGGGGAAGTTTGGCATTTGATTTCTCCATAATAAAGGGATTCGTAAGATTATTTTACATACCATTTGCGAAGTACTGAGACCATTCCCTTCATCACCACTGAAGATACGGTTTTACGACAGGAGCTGGGTAGAGGGGACGCTCGTCTGTCTCTGTCACTCCCTGGTTTCGCTGTGGGTCGAGCACGCACACTTGGAGAGCAGAGCGCTCAAGTAGAAATTGCTACGTTCCTTCGAGAGACTGAATGGCTGGACTGGATATGTATGGGCGGGAAAAAAAGGAACCAGATTCGCAGTCAAAAATAGTTGGTTAAAATCGAGATTCAATTTACGTCAATAAAAGTGAAATCATGTGCCATTCTATCTGTACTAATGTAATGAGTGAAAAGTAAGACATGTACTGGGTGTTAAGGAAAAAGTGGTACAAAATTTTACACCTACCAGAAAGTGGCAAACTAAACACTTTTACCTTTACGAAACTTTGCAAAAAATTGATTTATGAAACATTAACTGCTCCATGCTTAGAAGGAAGAAATTTCGAGATAAAATTTTCCACTATTAATTTATTCATACATTTACTTTGCAGAAATTGTTTAGAGCGTCCACCTCCCCGTCAATGCTCTTGTGAGATCTTCGACTTAAGGATTGCTGGATATTGTGGGAAAAATTCTGGTATTTCAGAAATATCAGCAGAATTCAATGCAATTCTTGCCACGAAGTCTTCCAGGTGTTGCACAAACAAGGCTGTTCATGAGTCCCCAAAAATCAATGAGCATCGAGGTGGATGGTGGAGACATTGATCAAATTCTGCAAATTAAGTGATAAATAAATTAACATTGGACAATTTATTATCTAATATTCTTCTTCCAAACAATAAACAGCTAATATCTCAAAAAGCAACTTTTTTTGCAAGGTTTCGTATAGGCAAAAGTGTTTAGTTTGCCACTTTCTGGCATGTGTGAAATCTTGTACCTCTTTTTTCCTTACGCCCTGTATATACATATATTCGTAACAGAAACAAACTTCTGTTTTAAAGCGGACAATACAAAAAACAAACTACATTTAACTGGAACTTGTTTATGCTCTCTAGACAAATGAGACTTCATCAAGTTTAACATAACTTTTATCTATGCTTCTAAGAATCACCAATGTTAACATTACCCTCTTTAAAATGAATTCTTCTTTAACTCAAGGTATTTAATAAGCAAGCATAGACTACTCTACTCCCGCTCATGACCAGCATTCACTCAGAACGGTCCTTTGACTTGCATGAGTTTGCCAAGGATGTCGGCTATCGGCGTCAAAATCTGCATTTCGAAAATTAATGTCTGGTGCAATTTTTTCCCTAAGCGTTGCCCTGAGTAAGGATTCCTCGCTAGACTTCATAATATAGGGAGCCTAGCTTAGCGAAAACTGAAAATCATTGATAATAGACAATTTTGGCTCATCAGGAGCTAAATGGACCGCATACGTTGTATATATTTTACGATACCATTAACTTTTATCCTCATTAAACGCCATTCATGTATTAGATTAATGTGGACATAAAACTTGGAGAACCTTGAAACTATCAAAGGCTTTGTTGCCCGCAAACAAAAGTATCAAAGATGATGCTAAAACCAGATATTTTTAATGCATTTACAGGGCTGTTGCGTGGAAAACGGTTCTATTATAGGCTTTGGAGTATAGTTCGTGAGGCGCTGACAGGTTTTTCTTTGAGAAAATAGTAAATTGCGAGTGTGCATCTCGGTTCAATAGAGCCAGGAAGAATTATGAACGCAATCATGAAAGGTAATGGCCAGATTGGCCAGCCATTGCTGGCAGCGCTGCCCTTTTGCCAAGATTTGGTCGGAGATTGCGGTGCTTCCTGATCGCCACTTCCTGCTGGTCGGCCTGCACGCAGCTCGTAAGTCTTCAGCTTCAAATACAAAAATAAGAGGTACTACCTCAAAATTGCTATTCAAACAACTTCACTGACTGCGAGAACTTATCACCGAAGCTTTTTTTGGAGATGATAAGTGCATTTTGGTTTCGTGAAGTTGAGCTACAAATGAATCAAGTGTAATCAAACAATTAAGGATCTCTGACATAGAAGGGAAACAGAGCACTGTTGAGCCGGACAGACTGACTAGTGAGGAAAATCTATGTAACTTCTAGGCAAGACGTTTTACTTATTGAAAACCATGAGCTAGCTCTGATGTCTCACAATTGAACTGGTTCTTTTGAAATTATGTGATATTCATTCTCATAATTACAGTTTTTCTCATGTGAGGAAAATTGTTACGAAGAAAGTTGCGTAAACTCAAGAGTAAAATTAGGCAATTTGCATCGTTCTCACTCGCAACTCGTACGGTGCCTTAGCAGCTCTACTTTGGAACGCGAAATCAAAATCCAATCAAAGATGGTTTTTTAAAGACAGCAAAATAACCCGTTACTCAAATCGTGGATATAAATTGGCGTTTGAAGAAAGCGTGCACGGCTTTTCCGTCCCTTTTAGTCCTTCTTTTGTTAGAGCAAAATACTCTCCGAGGGCCGCTAGAAAGCACACTGCGATAGAAATAAGTATTAAATGTACGTAGTGTTGTTAAATATACTCTTTGTTGCTTCTTTGATGATTCGTTTCATTTCCGATGGAAAAATGAGCCGACAGTTGACTTCATGTCGTATAAAGCTGCGAAAATCGATTGCACTGATAGAAAATGTTGAAGCACCTGTATACCAACCCAAAGTAGAACTTTAAAAAGAATCTAAAATTCAATATTCATTCATGAATGAACAACATTTGAGCAACCAGTACTTTTTTTGCGTGTGTAAGGTGCACTTTCATTTGTATGTTCTGGAACAAATAATTTACGGAGAGCATTCAAATTACCGCACGAAGCAAAATTTTACTCCTGGCCTATTCTTGGGTTCAAGCCAAAATTTTCCCACTTCTTTGTCAGTGAACAAAATAAAGTGCAAATTTACGCTCAAACTTTTCTCACGCGGTCAAGTCTTTGAATTTTCAACTTGCCTTTCTTCGCAATAATTTCAGTAATATAAATAATACGTACATAATGCAGAAGCGGTGTTTCATAGAAATAACGGGAATATTCTACTTTTCTGCTATAAAAGAAGTCATGAAATAACCCGTGTCATGAATAAACCTCAAGTTACATAGTCCTATTTAATGTGATTGTGTAAGCAACGCGGAAGTACATAAAGAATAATCAAGCGCAGGCAAATATGAATCATTCGTTCACGTCACATGCGATCACCTGGAAGTGCCAATGTTCGTCGGTAACATTGCAGCAGTAAATCAAGCTGGGCAGCTTGTCCAGACCAGGGACGCTGTGCGGATCCGGGACGAGGCCGTCCCATCTGTGGGACCTGCAGCTGAAAAGAGCTCGAGTTGCGACACTGACGTATTCGGGTATGGCCTGCGTCAGCTCTGCTCTCCTGACTCGTGTGTACAAACCGACGGTAGTGAGGCGCCTTCAGGCCTAGCGTTCTTAATTGGTAATCAAATTTCAATATAAAAAAGAATGAGAGATTTAGGTAACCTCTGAGTCTTATTCGTGCTAAAATTTTTTATAAAGGAGTATTCTTATGATGTACAGACAAAATTCTAGGCATGCTATTTCAGGTTTGGTACTCAAATTTGAAAACAAATCAGAGAGTACAAGTCTCAGGATTGTCAATCTCATACTCTGGGATACGTTTGTATGACCTTGCTATACAGGAGTTACTTCAATTTTTAACATACATACGATATCTACATTTATTCAGCTCAAGAACTCATCCTTACACAAACAAGTTACTCACAAACAATCTTCTTCTAGAAAGATTTACCATCATGCGTTTCAACTTTCGCTAGATCTCTTACAGCAACCTCCAAATGGCTGCCTCAGTCACTCATGCAGCTGATAATTTTTTCTTGCTTCTCAAATTATCACCAGCATTATATTGATATTATAGATCGTCACCACGAAAATGCTATTTTTACGTATACCTTCCATGTGAGATAGTGAATGGAAACTTCATTGTTGGGTGTATGTGCTCAATTACTGCAGAATTAAAGAAAAATCATCAAACTAAAGCTCACAACCGACATCTTGGTGGTCTGCTTCGTCTACGTAACCAAAGCACGACCACTAGAGGAAGAGCATTGGTAAGCATCTCTTTCTCCTGGTGAGGTATTCTCTCTTGGATGCGTTACCCTCCTATAAACAAGCAAAATACCAGGGAGAAACATTGTATTGCTTCATTACCGATGCTGATGTAGATTTGCAGCTCTTATTTGACCAGTCATTGACCTTATCGCACCGTACGTGTACCTATCAAAATGAATTTCAGAAAGTTTTCGCAGCCTAAGAATGTTGGTTCAAAACTAATCATTACCACAAACGTCATTCCAGAACAGCAGTGCCAAGAACATGAAGATACTAAACAGAAAATGAATGGAAGTGGCCGACTTCTCTTTGACCGAGGAGTTTACTGCACAGGTCTATCGTTCCGATTCACCAAGTTATTAGAAAATAATAGCCGATCAGTCAAAGAAAAGCTCCCTGCTGTGAAAGAATCATTTACATATATCCAGACAGTGCATTTGAAAAGTAAAATGAATAATTAAGGTCTCAAAAGTCAGTCGCGTTTGCTGAGCGTACCTTGTACGGAAAGACGGTAGGATACCTCGATAGTGCAAAATCTAAATTTCAGAATACATTGCCATTTGACGCACTGTGCGTTCGATTTGTATCTATACTTAACACTCCCAAAAATTCAAAGTTTGTTTCTTCGCTGTATGAGTATGCTGTCGTCACACGCATAGAGCGCTAGATCAATTCCAGTGAACGACTCCTGCCCACATAAAGCAGTGTCAGCTGCAGCGACTGCCAAGTAGCGCGGAAAATATCTACATCGTAAGGATTAAGGGTGTCGTAAGAATTAAATAAACGACAGTGGTTTTCTGGAACCGACCTAGCATGCGAGCACGACTGTATATGCGACTGCACACTTTTGTGATTTAGAACCGTATAAGCGAATTCGTTGTTTTTCTTCGACAAGGTGTTCTATGAAGCACTTTTAGCGCAAAATATGCAAAACAACTAATCGCAACGTCGAAGAAAGTTTTGCTAGTCCCGGTCAACAAACTCAATCAAATTCGGCAAAATAAGTTGGGAAGAGCTTCACAGATTGCCCAAAATATTGAGGGTATTATGTTTCATCATAAAATTTCCATGTGAGTATCAGTGGTTGGTCTTGGACAAACTCGTAAACGGAATTCAATAAAATACAAAAACCATCAATGCCTCATGTTGTATTTACTGAAGTTGTTAGGTAGATCAATTCGCAGCGCTTTGAATAAACTTTAATTGTACAGTTAAACAAGAATCGTAGAAATTTTACACTTACAACAGTGTCTGGGTGAGTAGTGAGAGCAAATTTCCATTATTCTGATTTTCTGTTTTTGGTCAAAAGATTCATCGACAAGTTCAGGCAGCGAATGATTTCTTCAAGCGTATTGCTTTCTTAGACGAAACAAGCTCTTGAACTTCATTGAACGTCAACAGCCTCGAAATTTGTATCACGAACCACCCTACATCCGTGTGTTAGAAAAGTAGCACAGCGCCAAAATGACACACCAGGTGCAGTTTTGTGCTCAGCAAGGATATTAGACTTTTTTTCCGTGCTGAACTCGCAATTGCATCGGACGGGGTGTAACCAGCTGACCTGATTTCAAAAAATCATAGCTGAAAAATTTGCTCACGACAGGATTCATTAACAAGACAGACAGACACTTGACCTTCATTTACGCATTTGTAGTCTAGCTTCCATCAGCTTTTGAATGCAAATTTGAACGCATTTCACAAAATGGCCTATTATTGAGGGATACTGATAATGATGAGACACTGCGGTACTTTTAAAGAACGGTTCTCTTAAAGAATATATGTAAGTAGTTATAGAAAAGCCATTGCAAAATTTTCGTCAGTGAGTAATGATAGTATGTTTATTGTACTCTAGACACTGGACTGACGAAACTCGTCAAAAGGTCTCTTAAATTTGCATAGAAAGACTCACAGTCTAATGCTACATCGCTAGTAATGGGCGTTAGTACACGTCAGCTTAGCTGTGTCAATATTCTTTACACAATGGCAAATTTTTAGGCATCAATTGTAACATCACTAAAATATATTTCCAGTGATAATTTTCTATATTCTATAGCGCCACTTATCATCAGTTTCAAATTCTTTGCAAGAAAACGTGACTCATCAGCCCAAGGCCTGTAATGGTAATGACTGACATTTTGCCATCTGGCTCTTGAGCTTCATGTACCTTCAGAGGCACGCGTATACTCTCAGTGTGAGAATTCAGCGGCTGGCCGAAACAAAGCGTTCGAGCATACTTGCTTTGGCCAAGTTCTCCCGTTTGCACATAATTGAACAACCCACGAATTGTTCAGTCATCCAATCAACAAACTACAGGTCCAATTCTCAAATATTTTTTGTTTTTTATTCCAGTGAAAAACAGCTCTAACATTACAGAGCATTTTTTTAAAATTTGAATCAATTGCATTCGACATTTAAAGGTCCAATTGATATTCCGTTATTGATTAATAACGTGCGTTTTTGATTTAAACAATATAATAGAGCACATAGCTGCTGTTACACTATCGAACATCTTGGTGTCGTTTCTAGTGTATACACATAAAGAAGCGGTTACGCAAGAAGACAAGAGATAATTTAACTTTCAAACTTAACAGCAAGTGTCGCATTAAAAAAAAATTATATTTAGTCGACACACTATTAATTTATTTGACTGTGAACCATTTCCACCATTCACACTTGTGTTCGCTCATAATAGTTCAGTTTTGCACACGATCTCTTTTTACGAAACGATATTTCGACCTCTGAACTTTTTAGTACATCATAGATCTGAAAAGGAATCTTGAAAGAAAATGCCCAAAACGTCACCGTCTTAGTGCTTCTCACAAAATACTGCCAGGTTTTTGGCTACTTTACGACGATCTGCTCTCCCAGTTACGGAGAAGTGAGCGCGGGCATTGAGTGCCACGATGCAGGCTTCACATGCTTTATCTCGCACGAATTTCTGCAAAGAGCTCACGAAAATTTTACACCTGAGCAGTTGTTTAAGCTTGGCGGCAATTTTAGAGACGCTCCCAGGAATCGATGAAAAAACTTGGCATCGTGTGGACCATTTACACACCTCAGCGCTAAATGATGGGTCAGCCTCCAGGGATCCGGAGTAAGAGGTGACCCCGCGCAAAGAAGGCGATTCGAAAAGGTGTCGGGGAAGTGGTAACATTGGACATGAAAATGTGATTTACAATCACGATGATGAGCTTGAATCGGTGTGAAGTGCTGCCTGCTTTGCTGCAAAATAGTGGGAATTTAGACGCAATGTGCGCTTTCACGAGTAGGAGTTGATGCTGCTCAGCCTTATTGCCGTCATGTAAATCATAGATAATCTCGACCAAGAACCATCGTGGAAATGAATGATTATGCTTTCTAAAATGAAATTCTATTGAAAACATAGGAAGTATGTGTCTTTTCAACTCCCAAATACAAATAAAACAACAGTTGAGTTGATCTGGGTATCTATCATATCTATACAAGAAAACTTTAAGGTTAATTCAAAATGTTGCATGAAGATATGAATATACATTTGGACTCGTTTCTATCGAAACTAAAGGTGGAATTTCACGAGATCCCGGATATATAAGCCATGAAGTAACCAATGCAAGGCACAAACGCTTCTAATAACGCAACAAGTTGAGAATGCTGCCCAAATGTCTACCATATGAATGGTTCAAAAAATGGCTTACGTCTGTCAGTTGTAGAGCTAAAAAATGGCAGAATTTTATTTCAGGTGAACAATGTGCACTAGCGCTCTTCAGAGGAAAGTGCTCTTATTTGTGAGATGTTAAATTAATCAGCTGACTAAAGTAAAGTCATGTTAGAACGAATTACATTTCATTCGAACAGAAAATACCAGATCACATTCAGTGCTCAAAAATCAGTCAACTTCAAAGAAAAAGCCCATAAATGTACATAGATGTAAACATTAAAATTCGGTGTGCTGAGTGTATTAACGATGCGTCCAAACGGTTTAATTCTTTCGGAAATCCATTGAGATTTCGAAGGGAGAGGGTAGGTTTCCAACCACCGTATTACAGTCCGTAGATTGAACAGCTTATATGAAGATTCTGCGTACCCTGTAAACTGTAGAATAGGCCCTTCTATACAACTACCAGCAACGCGGCTGCAGGCAGCAAGTCTTTCAGATACATGAAGTCCTATCAGAAGTTTAAGGCCTCTTGGAAAATGGCCAAAAACCATATTATGCAGGGTTTGTTCTTAACCAGGTTTCAAGTAGCACTCTAACATGTAACAGGAAGAAATGAGAGTAAGACAAAACATTTTCTTTCTGAGCATTTAATTTATTGAAAATAATGCCTAATTGAAGCAGGTAGGTTAGCAAGTGCATAAAAGTTTTAGAAAATTCCTCCGAAAGAAATTGTAAGCCTTCCCCGAAACAGAAATCATAGTTAAAAACATGAACTAAGTTGTTATTAGCTCCGCCGTTGTTGTTGATTCCTTCAAAAACTCGTCGCGGTATACAGGATTCAAACGTTTCCATTAGGTGAGTGGAACATTTCTCCGAGCGGTAGAGACTGCCTCACGAATGGCGTCTCCTGTCAATTGTTCATTTTTGTAAATTTTCTTGCCATCCATCCCCAAAAGTTCTCAGTTGGATTTACACCATAGATACAGACAGGATGGTTCAAAAGAATGATGCTATTTTCCTAGAAGAACTTACTTGCCCTGCGGACATTGTGTACTGTAGCGTTATCCTGTTAAAAAACCCAGTCGATACCACCTAGACGAGGCCCTCTGTTATGAGGGATGTTAACGCGTTTGGACATAGCCAGCGGCCAGTTAACGCACCTGCAGCTCCTGAAGTTCTGTTGTTTCCTCGGTTAGGGAAAAGCCCCTCGATCAGACCATTCTGGTGCCTCTTCCACAACAGCCCGTAGAAAACATCTCAGGTGGGATCTGCTTCTCATGCCAGTAACGTTAAAAACCATCTACATAGACTATCAAGGTTGAATTTCTGCTGATCAGAAAATTAAACTTTTTCTATTTTTCAATGTCCCATGCTGGTTGCTCTCTCGCTAAGTCAAACAGTTCGAAGGGGTTGAAAGAGACGAAGTCTTTGGAGACGTTTTTTTGTTTTTGAAGTCCTTAATTAAGTCTCGGATGCCGTCTGGTATTTATGGGGCTGCATTCGGCACCAGTAACAGCCTTAAGTTGAAGCATCGAGCGTCTTGAAGGGTAGCCAATTGGATCCACCGGCTATATGCTGAGGATGTTTTTTGTCTTTTTCATGTTTTTATTGTTCATTACTCTCTGAATCATTTGGAAAATTCCAAATGATTGTATTACTGTGCCCCACCTCTGCAAGAATGGCCTGCTGTGAGAGACCGTGCTCATGCAGTTCAACATCCCGACCATGCTCAGAAAGGGAAAGTTTTGCCTTTGACATCAGAACGTCGTGACAGCGCGACTACCTGGCAGAAAATGACCATGGATCCCTTTTTTTTGCTCCGATTTGTACCTTTAGACGCTTATGGTCTTAAAATTTGGATCAGCGACAAAATAGACTGCTTCAGTTTAAGCGTTGTTTTCAATCAATTGCATGCTGAGAAAATGTTTTTCTCTCTCTTATTACTTCTCGTCGCACGTTGAAGCTCTACTTGGAGTTTTGGTAAAACCCAACCATACAAAATATGAATTTTGGCCATTTTTCAAACAGTCTTAAAAATTTTATCGGTGCTGGAGCTGTCTACGAGTCTGTACATTGAACGCCTTTAAAAAACTGTGATTATTCTGCAATTTTGTGAACAATTCTTTTTAAGTTTCAATTGATGATCGAGTCTACATGTCAGTGTTTTTAAAAATTTGAATCAGACTGCGAACCTGCAGAGGATACGAATAAAAATTTTAATTAGTCTGTAAGTTCACCCAGGATCTTCTAAAAAACAATTCAAGTTATCTATAACTTTGCAATCTAGAATACTGAAAAATTTTAAATTTGTACTTTAACTTGACAATGAGAATAGTTGAAAATTTCAAAAGTGTGCACTTCAATCAGAAAGTTGAAATGACAAACATTAAATCCTCTAACAGTTATATTTTTATTCATTCGTACCACTTAGTATCGTGAGCTTACAATGACTACAACTTTCAGTCTGTAAATGTTAATATTTTAATAACAGTACTTACAGCTAAGTTATTCGAGCCGTCATTTATCAGTAATGGGTGAATTGGCAACGGTTTGAGAAAGAAAAATATAGTGGCCACTACAACTGTTGGCTAGCCACCCTTGATAATAATACTAATCTATTGCGTATTTTACTTAACATTTGAGAAGCAACAGGATCTATTTCTAATTTTTATATTTTACTAATCATGGAAGCAAGATTTCTAGGTAATAAGCTCCCGGGACAAGAAATTAGTCCCTCATCGTTTTTCGCCCTCCGGTAATTTACTACATTCATCAATCGGCTTTAACAACTGTGACCTAACTTCAACTTATATACAAGTAATGGACAGACATCAGTCTTCATTTAGGGCTGGCAAGGTATAGGCTTGTTTTTTAGTTACTTCACAACGATGGGACGAAAGCAAGACGTCTCAGAATAGGGAAATGGCTATTGCATTTGGTAGGGCTAAGAGCACCCAGGAGGGAAGTAACGGAATTCGTTGGTGTTTCATGCAGCACTGTTATGCGGGTCTACGAACAATGGAAAGATCCGGTACGTACGGCAACTCGAGGCAAAATAGTGGTCGGAAGAAAATTCTGACCGATAAGGACCGCCTCCGTGTGTCCCGTATAGTTAACCAGCATAGCTTTGCATCAAAGGTGAATTAACTGCGAAACGTTAATGGAAACTCATCCAATGCGTAGGAAACTCATCCAATGGATATATAGAGTAGAGCTGTGACTCGTAAACGGTCGATGTTAGCTCCGGTCCCCAAAACAACTCGTTTAAGCCGAGCCAAAGCACATGCGCATTGGACTGATGAGGAAAAAAAAGTGTCATGTGGTCAGATGAATGACAGTTCTGTCTTCATGACAATGATGTCCACCGTCGTGATCATGTAAGGTCTCATGAAGCCTTTGTGCTAAAAGCGATCCAAAAAATATGGGGGTCTGTCATGTTCTGAGTCAGTTTCAGCTAACCAGAAGTTGTTCCTTTGGTTAAGGTACCCGTCAAACTGAACCAGCATGGCTACATTGAGCTGATGGGTGACCAAGTCTTGCCATTTGCACAATATCTGATTGAAAAAGTGTGTTACTTTGCCTACCATTCAGG
Organism: Orchestia grillus; assembly: GCA_014899125.1. NCBI lineage: Eukaryota > Metazoa > Arthropoda > Malacostraca > Amphipoda > Talitridae > Orchestia > Orchestia grillus. The sequence goes on along the minus strand of VOMN01052758.1, from coordinate 61,050 downwards.
GTGACAAATGCCGATTGCATGGGGCTAGAACCGTCATTAATTGCTAAGACAGTCAGTCAGGCCAAGCAAGCATTTAGATTGGCCAGTTCACTCGCCAGACATTAACCCAATAGGAAAATTTATTTGACCACGTAGAACTACAAGCTAGACATCGAGACGATATTCCTTGTAATATGGCCGTATTTCGAGGTCATTTGAAACAAGGGTGGTCTATAATCGACCCAGTGTACATTAGGACACTTGTACACTCAATGCTGGGAAGAACTGAGACCATTATTCGTGCTCGTGGAGGTTTTACACCATGATAGTCGCAGGTGCCTAATTTTTTGTCCGGGGACCTCATCTTTCCAGAATTTAGAGTAATCTACATATCTACATACAGTATATAATATACATTTTTTATCGAGATAACGAATGGTTTATATCTTAATATCTATTCGAATCCTGTTTCGGATGGTGAATTACAAACACTGATGGCATTCAACATCAGAACTCTGAAATTAAAATTAACTTCCTTTAGACGACTTACTTTATATATCATTTCAACATTCATACGCATTTAAAATTTAGCAATTACAAATGTAAATGGAACATAGGTTCATTCAATACGCCTTAGCACCACAGTACTCGTATTTGAGTGATAAATATATAAAAATACGTGTTCCGCAGTAGAGGAAATGGAGAATTTAGGGAACGTTTTCTGAATTTCCTGTTAAGCAGAAGAATCCTTTTTCAACTATACATACTGTTTCGGGCGAAGATTGCAACACAATGGCGTTTGTCTACCTGTTGCGTCGCTGGTAGCTTGATTGTTAGGCGTAACTCGGACGGCGTTGATGCATTTACTAGAGGCCTCGTCTCCTCGTTGTGTCTCACCACACGCATCCTTCACACTGAGCCATTTCATTTGAGAAGAACATGCACAGAGAAGCCCATCTCCATTCACGTTTGCTGCAAAATCAAGCGATGTACAACTGAAACATGCTGCCTGGCTCAAACGAGATTTGTTGTTTGTGAAGGGAAGATAAAATCAAGGCACGAATTGGGGATCAATAGGAAGCCTTAAGACGCAGTTTCCTGCAAGCCTCTTGATGAGTTCCGTGATGGATGTTCAGCGGCTGCTGCTTGAACACAGATTCATTGCGAAAGTTGGAGACTTTCTTTGAAGATTTATTCTCTTAGAAAAAATGTTATAAAACAAGGAATGAATTGAATCATGTGACTACTTCCGAAAAATGTATTTTACATTGTTATTTATTAATTGTAGACAGTGAGCGATGAATTTCATTTTCTACAGTAATTATTTCAACTATTTCCTATTGATTCTATCCCATATTTTAGCTCAGAGCGATTCTAACATTTGTGAATTCAAGGTCTAATTCGGAAGACTACCAGAACCCTTCTGAGCTTGAGATGACGAAAAAATCGAAATCGGGTATTTGAAACCCGTCATTGAAGTTGAAACCCAAACTCGGATGGGGAACAAGATCAGACTCAACAACTGGCGCATACAGTACACAACTTCATTAAGTACGTCATCGGTTACATCTGGTGGGGAATCATCTTTAAATTTGAAGGTATTTTGAGATACGGGCACGTATCCCAAGTAAATGTACTCACTCATAGACTGACCTTAAGGAACGTATGTTAGGTTTTTGTTTCAGATGAAACTTACTCACGCTACTATTCTGTTTTAATTGTCACTGGTTATTTTTCTTGATTTGATTCTTCAAATTGGTATTCATAGCTGTAAAGATCTAAATAAAAACTAATGGCTAAAACATGGAGAGTTAGAGTTCATTTTTTGCAACGCACTGTATTATTCACAGCGACTCCGAATGATATGCTCAAAATCTGAATTATTTGAAGGAACAAACTTTTGAATGTTACGAGTTTTTGATCTACTCTAATTTTTTTGAACTAAGAATTGAAATTTATTCCGATTTATGAAGTAGTAATTCCAATACCTCAACAACAACATTCGCCAACAAATGCAAAGGTTATTGACTTCTTCTTTCAATCAAAGTCTCAATCAAAGTTATTCAGATAAAATTTCATCAGGAAATACAGTTTTGTTTAGTTAAGTCTAATAGCTATTTTCAACCGAATTTTGAATACTTAATCGAGAAATTATCTCAGTTTTTCCCTATCACATCAATTTCTTGAACTCGTTAGGTTTTTACTCTGTAATAGAACCCAAAAAATACTGCATTCAACATATTAGGCTTTCTATTTCCTAGGGTGATTTAAAACTTTGCTTTAACAACGGAGCATGGAAAAATTTCATGACTGCAAGGTTTGTATACAGTTATTTTGTTTTCACAAAATAAATGGTTATAGGGGTAAAATTTCTTGAAAATTGTTGTAGTAAAAAATTACGGTTACAGCATTTTGTGGAACGTTCAACGAGTGGACATTCTTACTTGATGCTCGAACAATATTTAGTCAGCCATCACGTACACATCTTACCTACTCTAAAACACGGCGCGACATCGTCTTGGGGACTAAAGCGTTAGAAAATAGCTACTACTACTACTGCTCTGAAATATTTTTTCCGGAACCTTCAAATCTTGGTGAAATCGTTTACATAGCTCATTCCTGATAGCACCACGATTTTCAGGAGAATGGAGTAAATTGATTACATAAAAAATGCAGTTTGACGCACCTGTTACAACCAAGAGCAATGCATGAAGCCCTCCAATTGTTTCTGGTCCATTTCAGGGTGATTCCATGCTTGCGTATTTCCAAGAAAAATCTTGACTAACTCTGAGTGATAACCTCTGAGCAACCGCTTTATCGGAACTCTTTATTCCGATAATGAGTTCATTTTTAATGAAATGCAGAAATATGTGGGTCATGAGACATTCAGTGTTTTTTTCCTTTGGTGGTCTTGGAAGCATCTAGATTCTAGAGGATGTAACTGAAAGTTGATTACCGCCAACAACATTCAACAGCCCCAGTTGATTATGCTTTCACAATTTGTGTCATTAGGTGCAGTTCAATGAGCAGATGTGGGAATATTAATTTCGCCCAGGCAAAAAACTAGTGGCTCATGTAGAATGTTGGGCTTTTCAAGCTTGAGGTAAGGTCTTGGAAGCCAATTCGTCTCTGCTGAAGGCTTCCATCGTGCGCTGCTGTTTCACATGCACGGAAAGCAGGGATACTTTGTGCAACTGCGATGCTGACGAAGATGAAAGCATACCTATTTATAGTCAACTTATATGTTCCAATAGTGTTCGTCATTTGGCAGCAACTCACGGGCTCAATTTAAGCTTCCTTGTTCTTCGCGAAAAGACAAACTGAATGCCCAATTGGAACTGCACCGAATAAATTGCCATTTTGAAAAAAAAACTTCGAGCACCGCTTAGAGCTAATGATGTACAGTCGTAATTCATATGGAACTTAAATTGCAATTCCCAAATCCTCCAAAAAATCAGGAATGTTGTGTTAATTAGCGCCAGGCGGTGCGCAACTTTAGTTCGCTACTCTTCTACTTGTAGACTCTCTAAATAATAGTGGAGTAGCGACAGCTGTTTCTACGGGTAAAATGTTGGGAAGCAGCGGGTAGCAGGCTCAAAAAATTTAAAAACTCTGTTGTTACCTATAGCCGTTAAAAGGACCGTGTTGAACATTGGCAATAAATTAGCAAAATTAGGAAATTCCTTTCCCTAGAGAAAATCAGAGCAGTCGCGCGGGAGACTTTGAATAATTTTTCGCAATGATGGTAGTTTTTGACCTATTCTGTCACTTTTTCGCAGATTACTCTTATGGGTAAGACATTGGCTAGTGGCCGTTTGCAGAATTCGGCAGTAATTGTCTTCGGCAGCAACGTCCGTCCCTGAAGCAGACTTAGCCACCATGTCTTCATGCTGCCACTGCGCTGCAAAAAACGTCAAATAACTGCAAAAAAACTAAACCAATTTTTAACAGGGTTGAGAAGTTGGTGTTCATGCAAGGCGACCTCAAGATCCTCAATAAGAACCCGATTGAGGGGCAAGAAATGATTCGATGAATATTTTTCTTGCATAATTTTGAAATACATTCTAGCCCAATGATAAGCTTTTTTTGGGTAGCCCTTTAATAGCACTTAATATACGCTGTGTGCCATGTTATAATAGCATAATTAGTATTTTTGTATTCCCATCAATTAATAATTATTCACGAAAATTCTAGTAAATTTTATAACACACGCGCAATCATGTGGCCTTACTTTAATTTTAGTTTCGAAACATTCAGTTATCTTCAAGACAAGTAGATAACACTTAATCTGATGGATGCATTCAAGTAGTTAGGTACTAGTAGTGTATGCTATTAAGAAACGAGATTTTAACTCAAAACCATTATCAAAGTTGGTGGATAGTATTTAAGTATGAATTTGTAATATTTAATCATGTCAAACTAGGTTACATCTTTGAAAAATATAAGCAAACAATTTATATTTCCTAAAATATCCATTTCATTAAATAACGACTACAATTAGTTTATTTGTAGCTTCAGTCAATGTTTTTATTTTAAAACGAAGCAAATTGCTCGCTTATATGGAGGTCGCTCTCCACAAATCTCCCATTCTTGTACAAAATATATCCTGCTTCAGAATGCCCCAATTTCCCACTTGTGTTCAAATCGAGCGAGCAAGGGGCCATAGCATCAAACTGTCACTATTGGTCTCAATTGTTACCAACAAATCTTGCGTACCCTATGCTGAGTGAGATAAAACATTATTGTAATGAAAAATGAACCTACGGTGCTTCTAAAGAGGAACGTTTTCTATCCACGAAAATGAATTCGTTTCCTGAAACTGTTAATAGGATCCAGAAGTAATCTTTTCTCTGTCGTGTACTCGGTGAAATCTAATGAATTCATTTTCTATTGTTCCCAACGAAATCACTACAACTTCTCCACCTTACGGGTGACAAGAATGACACAGACGCTCTTGGTTGTTGGCGACCCAACCTCTTCTGCAGTCATCACGCTTACCGAGAATTGGTTTCGTCTCATCGGTGAATATAAGCAACACCATTTCAGTCTTCCCGTACTTTTCAGCCTATCTCAAATTTAATACCTGACATAATGGCAGAAGCAGTAGGTTTTTAGGCATAATGTTCTTCCCCATGCTGCTGAGTAATAGTCTCAAACTTGGGATTGATTAGCTTGTTTAAAAATTGTTCTGTGTACTAGTCAGAGCTTTATGAACAGTTGCCTCTTCATATTTTGAAGATCCCGATCAGTGATCGTCTTCGGGACACCAACATCCGGTTGCCTCTTCTTAAATGATGGATTTACTAAATAACGCTTCACTGTGTCAACGTGGCGACTGATAGAAAAGCTACCACCTTGAAAAAAGCCTCTTTAGCTATCTCTGCCACGATAGGAAATTTGCCAGTTGGATTGAGATCCTTACCTTCTCCCATGATTACAAATTTTCGGACCTGCAGCCAGTAGCGTAGTGCGGTCTACTATTAATGTGCTGACTGCCAACTACGAGCTATCTCGTAGTCATTGATTGATTCTCTGAGCACGTTATAATAAAATAAAAGTCTGCAAAGTTGGTTCACTAAGCTGACCATAAATTTGTGAGCAAATGCAGTAGGTATATTGTAAAATACACTCTGATTAACTATGTTTCATTATAGACAATCGTCATGACTGTTGCTCTTGATATATCTTGATAACTGTGATGAAGAAATACTTAGTATTCTATATAAATAAAACAACTACTTCACTCTATAAAACTTAGCATTATCGAAGAAGAAAGGCAAGGTATTTGTGCTTCATTAATTTGCCAATGTGGAGGCCACGAGGCGATGTAATTGGTGACTCACATGGCAAGCTCAGCAGTTTACGAACCCGGACAATGTAGCGTCGGACTGCGGAATTTCCGAGACTTTTGACTACGAAACCACGAAGAGCATGGTCGTTCTAATGATAGTTTATTAATTAGTTAGAATCCTGGAGCATGGCTAAATCGTATCATACAATAAAAAAGGTCCTAACGAAGCTCACCGTTGATAAAAAATTTGCTCGCTTATTTATGATGAGAATTGTGATGTTTAGAGGCTGCTTTAAGCCTGAGCAGAACGATAGATTATTTATGCAGTCAATATCAGCGGCAAAAACTTATTAAGTCAATTGAAAGATCGAATCTCGAATCGCAGGAGATGTGACAGGCGTGCAATTCATCACAAAAAGCAAGCACGGCCGGGAGCAGGCGCCGCGCTATCCCGTATCGCACCGCCCGCAGACCGCTTGTGTTTACCCGATGAGGGGTCTGGTCTCACCGACCACACGTCAGTCGTAAACAAAAAGATAATCTCAGTGATGCTTTTTTGACAGCCGCAGATATTGCAGTTGCTTTTGCAGTCGCCCGAATAAAAGTCTCGTAAAGATGGTGGACTTCTTGATACTGCGAATCTGCAGAAGCATACCAGTGACAGCACTAGTTCAAGCCAGCGGTTTGCTACGCATATCACGTTCGCAGAGCACAGGGAAAGCGGTATAGGATGTGAGGAATTCGAGCTAGCTCTTTACCTATGAATATTGTGCTATTTGAAGCTACAAAAAAATGATTGACGTCCCAGACTGGGCAGACCAATATATTCGAAAATTATTTGATATTTTTTTTCAGCAATTTGGGTATGCCGTCTTGTACATTGTATTTCGTAGCGCATATTTCCCACGCGTGCCATTCTTTAAAACAATTCTCTCTCGAAGTGACATACGTTTTAGAGAAGCATCTGTTTTTCTTTCAAGTACATATATTTTTAAGTAGTATGTATAACGAATATAGCATATGGAATAGAATATGTATCTCCTTTAAAATAAAATTTAAAACCAGATTATGGATAAAAATCATCTGTTTTGCATTCTCAGACCGGTTAGTTTCGACTTGAACATCATTATCAATTAATGCAATCTAGAACAATAAAATAACTTTTCATTTTCACATGGTTAAAATAAAAAACACATGTATGGCGACGATATACTGACTTTCTAATGTTCTCATGAAATGATACTCAAGTCAGTTTTATGTTTATTCATAAGAATGATTTTCAAATTCGATATTTTTTTAACTTTAAAGACCGAACGCCTTCTGAACTACGATACAGTATCGTCCATAGGTATGCTCGTGGAGCTTACCAGAGTTATTACATTGGGAGCGCTCAAAACCAATCTAAGATCCGGTTTCATCGGCATTTAGGACGTTCCTTTTGAATGAACCATCCTCTTGCACGTTCATCTCATTCGCCTGCAATGCACCATTATGTCCATTCTCTCTAGACCATTTTGAAATAGTTTCGTCAATGTCTCACCAAGATTTGAGGGGCTGTACTTAGAGCAAATAATAGACCAAATCTCAACATAGATCAAAGAATCGTTACTTTATTTGCGCTGAAATTCCTTCTACCACTTCTATTTCCGGAATTCTTATATTTGTGCACCGTTTCACTAGAGAGTTAGTATATTAGGGCCATACTTATGTTTCTTTGAATTCTAACAGTATGAAAATGAATAAACAGTATTTTATTGTTTCACATAGCATTCATTGATAATGATGTCTTAGCAGAAGCCTGCACATGCGAGTACCCAAAATAGAAGAGTTTTATTGCTATTCTCGATTTTCTTTTCATTCCAAGAAACATGTGTAGTTAAATGTCTATTTATCTATTAACGACCTCTCAGCAACGACGTTCGCACAAACATCGGCCGACTCTCTGTTGGACATTAAGTTAAAACTATTAGGTTCGACTCCATACATTCGTGGTTACTCTGTCTTTCGTTGGCTTTGAGGTCAATATGAACATTGAGGCCGCTATACGAGTGCGTCTCTGAAATTGGCGGGAGATGAATGACAACACTTCTGTTTACTTCTGGAAGCTATGATGAAAATTTATTTTCTTAGCATCAGGTTTAATCCACGTTTGGCAAAATTTTCGACTGCAATGTTTTGTTTATTGAGAGTAACGAGTTATTCTGACGGCGCAAGGTCGGGCTAACATTGTACTTGGGGCAAAAATTTGTAACCTCGAACACCGCAGCTTCTTATCGGTCCTTCTTGATGGAATTTTGGCGCGTTAAAAAATTAACAGGAATTGAAAAGGCTTGGTACAGATGCGAGTGTAGGTATGGTTTTACCAATCAGTCTGCAACGCACGCGTTGATGATGAATGTAGGAATCCATATGAAGCAGGTCGTAGGTGGTAACGCCTTTCCCGTCACAAGATGCTAACCTGAGCCTTACATGTGGGGGGGTGGAGGCCAAATTTTGCTCCCGCTAAGGTGTACCCTAATAATTTATCTTACGATCGTTATTAATTGACTCTTAGTTAGAAACGCCTTATTTCATAATCGGTGACATCGAAACGTAATTATGAGCCAGCAGCGCGACAGTAGGAGAGCAGCGAATAGCCAGCTGTCGCCACAGGTACGCAGTTGCGATCAGTCGAATAACAGGCTGCCATAATGACATGGCTTGAAGAACTTCTCCATTACATTCAATTGCAATCGAATGGTTTATTTTGAAGCCCCAAGCGATTCAGAGAGTTCACGATAAGTTTGGCATGGGTCAGATTCGACCAGCTCATGCTGTTCTTGTCATTGAAACCATGTTTGAGTACAGAGCAAAGCGGAATTTCAAGATTGTAATACACGGAATAACCGTGCACAAGCAAGAACGTGGCACGATTTCTGGCACGGTGTGTGGCCTAAACAAGCTGGAAAGACGACTACCTCATGTAGCTCCATCTAAACGAGATTTCCAGAAGCAGAGTAACAACCCACTCGGAAGCGATAAGAAAAATCTATGCAGACAGGGTATTAGGTAAGGAGTTACAGTTATGCATATGCACTCAGTACGTATGTCGGCACTATTACGCATGCTGCCAACGACAGCGTTTTAATACTGAAATAAAATCGTATGAGGTACCAAAAGCTATTTGAGACAATTAATTTGAAATGACAACTTACTTCTAAACCAGCTCACACACCAAAAGCAGAAAATACGGTGTTCTTTGGACATTTTAGCACACTGGTAGGGAATAATCACAAATTACCCCTTATCTTTTTGCTTCGTCTTTAATTTCGGGGCATCAAATTTATTATTTAAGTTGAATTTTCCAGTTATTTACATCCTGATAGCTGTACGTTGAATAACTTTAGCTTCACCCTCTAGAATATTATTAACCCCTGGGCCCTTGGCTACAAATCTAAGGAGGACCCCAGACTCTCGAATTCACATCCAGGTGTTAGTTATTTTGTTACTAGTCGACGCACCCCGCCAAAAATGGCGGGACAAATGACATTAAATGTTATCGTCATATCTTGCTATATCCACTGCCAGCAATTTGTTTTTTACTGTTCGATTTCCAATGCTGCTAGCAATTTGTTGCACGTCTACCTAGCCTCCTTTTGATTGCTGCTAGTAATGGTTTTAAGGCCTCTCTTGGCAGGAGGATATTGCCCATTTACAAGAGGAAGCGGCGGCACCCTAGTGTGGCCCGGGCGTGAAGGCCTAAACATCTCTAAGGCTAAGGTATGAGGTATATATACGTGTAGCAATGCGTTTCGCTATTTTTAATTTCCACAAAACCCAGAAACGGTTCACGAGATATTTTATTTCACGATATGACGTATCCTAATGAGAGGTAGGCTGCTACCACCCGTGGTTGTCTATATATATATATGAAATATCGTTGATTACGATCAATCAGTGAATATGACATTACGTTAGGCATTTATTTAAATTTGAATGATCATAGGTTGACTGAATAACGTTGAAGTAATTTGGTAAGAGAGTCAGGGAAGTCAAGGTCTACTGGTTAAGAGACATCGTATTTCCATTTACATTCTCGTCTCACATCGTCATGAGTTCAGTGAATTTGGTAACGATATTTTTAATACTCAACCGGCTGAAAGATATGAACGCAGGTTATGATGCACGATTTAGTTTTATACATTTAATGAGAGAAGCGCTATCTAAGTAATACGTTTAGCACGGGAATTCAAAAGGATATAATATTGAAATTTATGGCTCGAATCGGTAAAAGAACCCTATTACGTCAAAATCTTAATCAGACTAATCAGGAAATCTGAATTAATACATTTTACACATCTCATAACGCTGGCATAGAAATTGGTTCTGTAAATGATTAGCAGGATTACTCAACTGGCGATGATGGATTGTTGGATGGGCTGTTGGCTCTGCGGCGCCCATGGTGGATTTAGGGCGACGGATTAAACATTAATGGACACGAATTTGACTACGTCACACGTAAATTGTGTACACGGACTCCTAAGAGTCGGAATAACAGCTAAGCGTCACAGTTGGACATGTACAGCGTCATCGTATACTTGTGTGGAGCATCGCACCATGCATAAGCGTCGTTGGTGACTCCTAAATCCTAAAACCAAGCGCATTTTGCATTCAGAGTCAAAAATGTTGAACAGAAGGTGAATCTAATTAGAATTTTGAGGTAATAACGCCAAGGAGAACCTTAATTTAAAAGAAATCAGATGTTAACTCTCTGGCGGGAAAGGGCAGGCTTGGCACGTAGATCGAACGAAGTAAGTTCGCCGCTGCGGCGTCGCTGTGTCGGTCGAGATGATGTTTGGGGGCGAAAGCGGCCTCTGTGAATTTGATGTTGAAATTCCTCATGCTCTTTCCTTCGTCGTTTAATAAATATGCCTTTTTTAGGATGAAGTTAATTTTTGAGCTCGTATCCTTTCCGATGATGTGTGCTTCATAGGGTCACAACATGAATTACTAAGATGCCTTCTTATTTACGCTGAATCTGACACGAAATAATACTATTTTCAGAATCTCTGAAAGTTTCGCTAGTTAGCTTAGGAATACGGACCCAGGAATTTTCTCCTATCAAAATCTTTAAGAGCGAGACAGGCACGCGGGCGGACTAACCAAGCCAGCAACAACTGTGAATTAATAGACCCCATTACCCACAAAATGTACACTCGATAATTTTAGAATTAAACTAGACAACCCGTGACCCGTTGGGTCAAATAAAATTTATCAAATCAAANTACCGACTTAACTGCATAGGATATATTTCTGAACACGGTTTGCACATAAGAGTCGAGTTTTCGCGGAGAATTTTTAGCATTCTTGAAGATCTCATTGGAACATTTTATTAAATTATTCAAGTTGTACAAAGAATGTTATAATTAAAAAATTGTTGTCATAATAAAAATTTCATTAACCTATTTATTAGCAATTGATAATATTAATTTATTTGACCCAACGGGGCACAAGTTGTCTAGTTGATAGATAGATAGATTCATAGATAGATACATAGATTAATTGCCAAAATTCCTTGTCTAATGGTCATAACTCGTATCATAGATACAACTTCGGTAATATTTTCCGAGTGTACTTTTTGTGGGTCTGTACAGTAGGATTTTTACTCTTAAACACTTGTTTGTGTGAAAAGTTATTTGAAATGACGTAGAAAATTAAATTTCATTTCTATTCGAAGATTTTTTTGACTAAATTTGCGGGTATTACTGGAAGAATAGTAGCTTTTTCCAAATTTTCAAGTCACTGTACCTGAAACTTAGTCAGACTCAAAACGAGTAAGGTAGAAATACATTCAGCTGTATCAGATGACTACCATAAAAAGATATAAATAATAAAATAGAGGAAAATAAAGGAGCACCAAAGAGCACTGAACAAAGTTCGTCGAATGATACTGATACTGAACCCTAAAATTCAGAATTGTTTTGACCGTAGATAAAGTACAAACGAAAGCAAGCTGTGAGCTGAGCAGAAAATTCCCAAGTCAAAATTTTCGGGCAAAATGGGGGCCAGACAGGAACTGAGATGATTCACAAGCTTGCGGTGCTCAAAAACTGATGACATTTGGGCTCTGTGTGTCAGTGTGGCGCCAGATATAGTAGACCAAGAAGAAGCGTACGTGTGCTACACAGAGATGAATATCCAAGTGGTGCAGTGGCTGACATGTGCACAATCCGGGTGAACGGGAAGTGTTAAACCTGGCTCCACGAGTAGTTCACATGCTAGAACAATTAGGTTGTGTGTCAATGGGTTTTTAAGGTCTTTAACTAGTTGTTGAGACAAATGATTTGGATACGACCGTATAAAGTATCCTAAGTTAACAATTTATTTCCTCCATTTATTGGTATTACACGTAAATTCAGGAGTTGAACAACTCAGTTTGAAATGCGCCAGGCATCGAGGGTGAAGATTACGGCAGTATAAGGCCCGCGACAGGACAGAGTCTCAGTAGTCATTCAAGGGCAGGCCGAGCACTCCCGTAGGCTGCTCAGGACGGCCACAAATTTACAACAGGTAAAATACACCTGGTCTTCTTCGTCTACATGGAACTGCACCGTGCCGAGGCTGCGCAGGGCAGCCCCGCCAAGACCTTGTGGCGGCAACTTGCAGCAGGCCAGAGTAGGATTTTTCGATGTAGGTTTGTATATCTGAGCCTTGCCGGTGCAGACACCTGCTACAAATTGGATATTTCTGCTTCACCGCAACCAAGTTTCGGGCCACTGACCCCCACATACACGTGGGTAGTCAACCGCAGCCGGCCCCCAATCCCAAGCCCAATTTTTGGCCGGGAAGACGCCTTATTGTATGTTTTATTCTCTCTGGGATCATCTTGAAACATTCTATTTTCGGTTTGCAAATTAAGGCTCGGAACACATTTTAGATGAAGTCAGGCTGCCTCAAGTGTGAAGTTCAATTACTCTATGAAGATGCTCAGATTTATTTAGATCCTAATGTGCTACACCCAAAAAAATTATGAAGAGAAAAATTTCAGCTCGTTTTCAATTGTGAGCATTTTTTTGAATTTAGGTCAACATGAAATTCCCTCTACTCATTAATTGAACACCACCCATCATTAAAGCCCAAACAGAACGAGCGAAACCGACCGCATTTCTTATATACGTTTTCCCCGTGCGAGTTTTTGCAGTTCCGTACTCTTCTGGGGTCGTTCGGAAGTTCTTCAACAAGAAAGCCGATGCCATCGTTGATAAGCAGATAGGGGAGCGTGTACTAATGATCGCCCAGTAACCTCTTGGCCGCGCAGGGCAGTCGGTGGGGCAGCCTGCGCTGGAGGAGCGTTGCAGCACGGTAACTCGATATGCCAGGGGCAGCTGATAAGCACAATAATGGAGTGCAATTAGCACCCAGCCATGGCACTTGACATGTGTTTTCTCAGCACCAGAGTTGCCCTCTATGGCCGCTCTTGTATTCTAAACAATGATCAACGATGTGCTTATCACTTCTGTAGGTTACAGGGCGCGATCCCCAAGTGATTTCATTAAACTAGTTTACATACTACACGACGAGAAGCTTAGAATTAATGCTCTTGTCGGAGGATATTAAACACATTACGAAGGCACTACCCAGAACTTTTACCATATAATTTGAATAGGATTATCGAAAACTAAGCTAGCATTGCTCAAAGCTTACTTTGAAGCACAGACACAACAGAATATGATTCTTAGTATTCTGTTCAAGGAATAAAGTACAAGCATTCATAGGGTCTTCTACTGTCGAGTGACGAGTATTATGGGTGGAAGTTTATATATGACTGAAAGAAGCTACCAAATCACACATAGATTTCATCATTTTTTCTTCTCATTAATTTATAAGTAAATATAGTGAGGTGGAAAAGTCTTCAAGCATTCACGCGAAATTTCAAAAACACATATGTTTGCTTCTTGAATTCAAATAAGGAGTGCGCGATAAGTTTGATGTATCTGCATGGTTTTTTTAGAGCTTGGCCAGAAACAAGTATTTCGTACAAGAAAGTTTTTAAATTATGAAGTGAAAACGGCCGAATTTCGCTTGCTATCCGGGTTGGCAAAAAACACAATAACCCTAAAAACGTTGTAGAAAGTTTTTTAATGTATTGTTAGGTCAATATGTGCTGGCTAATTTGAGACTCGACGCGTAAATATTGAATGTATTCCTCAACCTCAAATTCTGTGCCGTGTTGCTGTCAGGGAACAATCCTGCACGAGACGTCCAGTAGCGCGACTCCTACGATGAAGGATAAATTAAACTATGCCGTGAATGGTAAATGCCACTATATGCTATTTCGCACGTGACATCCTAAAAGACTTTAATTGTCATGAGGAATATAGAGATAGAGTTTAACAGAGTTTTTTTTACCTTCGGGCTCAATGTGAGAAATATTCATTGAAACTAACATTAATGAAACTAATCTAAAAATAATCTTAATGATATTAAGTGCCTGTAAATTTTAACAAGCTTTCATGCCTTTTCTGCACGTAGTCTATAGTTTACTTGACATCAGACAGGGCTTAAGACAGAAAAGAAGGGCACTGCATGTGGAGCCTGAGGGACCTGGTCAGGAGTGGAGAGCAGACAATGACTTAAGATAGCCCAGGGAGCTCCTGGCTGGTGCTCTGGGGAACTGGCTGTGGTCTGGGGAACTGGCGGGAACTCTGGGGAACTGGCTGGTGCTCTGGGGAACTGGCTGTGGTCTGGGGAACTGGCGGGAACTCTGGGGAACTGGCTGGTGCTCTGGGGAACTGGCTGTGGTCTGGGGAACTGGCGGGAACTCTGGGGAACTGGCTGGTGCTCTGGGGAACTGGCTGTGGTCTGGGGAACTGGCGGGAACTCTGGGGAACTGGCTGGTGCTCTGGGGAACTGGCTGTGGTCTGGGGAACTGGCGGGAACTCTGGGGAACTGGCTGGTGCTCTGGGGAACTGGCTGTGGTCTGGGGAACTGGCGGGAACTCTGGGGAACTGGCTGGTGCTCTGGGGAACTGGCTGGTGCTCTGGGGAACTGGCTTGGGCTCTGGGAAACTGGCTGGTGGACAGGGGAACTGGCTGGTGCTTTGTGGAACTGGCTGGAGCTCTGGGGAACTGGCTGGGGCTCTGGGGAACTGGCTTGTGCTCTGGGGAACTGGCTGGTGCTCTGGGGAACGTAGCCCGCTTGAGGCTAATTCTTTTCCACCATTCTAGTGTATTGTAGTTATTGAAGTGAGCAAATTTTTAGAAAACACGTAGACATCGCTTACATTACTATCTTTAAATTTTGAATTTATCAGAGAACCCATGTACTTATCAGCCTCCCTACAAGCAGCCGTACCTTCGTTTCAAACAGATAATGAAAGGCAAGTCATACGTGAAATGTATTAAGTAAACTGATAAATCCATGCGTGGGTACCACAAAATATAATAGAAGAGGAGCAGCAGCAAACAATGATCATCACTGGAAGAGAAGCACGAGAGCATCAAAACAGGTAAGAAAGGAAATGAGGAAGATGTTCCTTAAAGCCCAGTTACGGCTGAGGGAGCGTATGAGGTGAGTGGGGTCCCTCGGGACCTCGGTGTGGGGTCATAGGATGGGCTAACCAAGTACTGTAGCTGATTAGTGAAGCTGTGACCTCTCCATTGTCTCTTCAGAGGCAAAATATTAAAAAAAACACATAGAACTCACCATATAGAAATCTATTACTCCATGAAACTCAATAAAACCCACTTCCCACTAGTTTTTTTTAAGCCCAGGGTACTTTCCTACTCTGTTTGCGATAGACTACGTATCTTGCTAAAGTGCATTATTCGTCAAAACTTTCATCGAGAAATAATAAGTTCTCTCTCCATAATATACGATCAGCGCGCTGCTGCGCTGTGTACGGATTAACACGTGCTTCAAAATCCTGCACATTATGACCGGGGAGCTAGAGACAGCGTTCGCGTTTAGAGTACGCTCTTCTCTCGTCGCTTTCACTTATTGCAGCTCGGTTCCCATTGCACTCCGATACCTAATACAGGGAATCAGGCTACATCGCACAAGAAAAAACGAAGCTATTATATTAGCCATGACGTCTACATGCTCGGGAGACTCACTTCGCTGTAGTTTCAAAATCTTT
Source organism: Orchestia grillus (assembly GCA_014899125.1). NCBI lineage: Eukaryota > Metazoa > Arthropoda > Malacostraca > Amphipoda > Talitridae > Orchestia > Orchestia grillus. Next base: position 45,163 of record VOMN01052758.1, on the reverse strand, counting down.
TTGGGTGTTTCTATTCGGTGGTAATTAGTGAAATGTGTGTGGTAAATTATATAATACTTTGAAGTATGCTCTGACCTGTCTCATTCACTTCAAGCATTTATTCTTCAATATTCATATTCAATTTTCTGCAATGTTTTTCATCTTTTGCTCTGAAATCTTTCACTGTACTCTTTCGCTCAGCTTTCTGCGCACAAAATTGTAAGGCAAATCTGAGCAGCTCTATTTCGATTCAGGTGTAACCCAATGGCAACTGGACCTGCAAATCCCCGTTCAGTGAAGTGTCTCATTCAATTCGTTCCGTAAATGTTACACGATTTGTTCATATCGTCTTCATCCCACACGTCTACACATTATGTTTGCTTAGACCGTATGTGGTTTGGAGCAAGATGAAAAAAACTTTAAAGGAACGTAAAATTTTACTAAATCTAGGTCTTTAGTTCGCTGAATTTTCATTCATGTTTAAAAGCTTGACGATTTTAAGCTTTGAGCTCATATGTTTCATGAAATTCCTTTTTGCTTTCGATTTAGGAGGAAATTACCAGAGCATCTTGTTATTTAAACAGGTTTTTACAAGACAGGTTTCTTACACGATGGTGTGACGAGGTCTTATATCCGGTGCAGGTCTCAAAATTCAAGGCTGCATACACCTGCATTGGACGTATGTTAGACGGTGATAATCTTCGACATACCTTCAGTTCATATGAAATGCAAACCCCAAGTACGCATTAAAACTAGATGTTTGACTCGAAAGTGTTGAATTACTGAAAAATTTCGACAAATAATGCCGGTGTAAATATCGACTTTCCTGAGACAATTCGCGTGAAACATACTGATATATCAACATTCGCATGTTATTTCAAATACATGGGTAAATATTTTCATTGCCCTTGATAATAACATTGAAAGTGTTTTCCAAGCTCAACAGAAGCACCGGGTCTTACGCATGTTCCCCAGCGCACGACCCAAAGCCATGAAAAAGAGGGTACATTATTTCAGAGTGAAGAGCGTCCTCATGCTCACGTTTTTTGATATGATTAATTGCTCTTGCTATTATTGCGAGCTCCATGACTCGTTAATTGATGCGCTCGTGCCATTTAATTAGCTCTCGTCCGACCGACCGACCGCCCGTCTATGGCTTGATGGCCACGCCGGACCCGCCTTGCCTCCAGAACTGGGTCTGCACCGCCGTCTCCCAACAGCGTCCGTCAGTGCCGCGCCGAGCTGAGGTTGCACTTGTTCTGGTGAACTGGCTCCTCCCTTCGCTCTCCAAACTGTGCTCGCGTTGTTTCCGCATCAATCAAGGCTCGACCTTGTCGAAGAAACTGGGTCCGAACTCTCCTCGGACCCACGGCCAAAAAACAAACATGAGTTTTCCACGACAATCTCTGCCTTCCCTTTCTTCGTAAGCGAAGCCTGCTCTTCGCTGCAGCACATCTCTCTGCACGAGACTTGAATGCAGACTTCAAACAAGAACAGTGTACATTGCCACACTCCTTTGCTGCTCTTGTACAGCTTTGAGTGAAGAAATTCAGGAAACTCTGGATGTTTGCAAGCCTTGTACGTAAGTTTGGCTGAGCTCTGAATGTAACCTAGCTTGAAAAATAACGTACCAAAATATGAGCTAATCTAGCACCAAATTAACGTGTCTTGCAGAATCCTTTATTACCACTCAAAAGCACGAGGGAAAGATTCCACAAATTTACTCCTCCGGAATTTAAATGTATGTATTTGCTCTTCCGTAAAATACCAATCTACAGGATGTATTTGTGCATATTGTTATGTATAACTGCATTTTTCATAAAAAAGCGGAAATCAATGGGGTATATACATACTAGTTTTGAGTTTCAATTTTGTTATTCAAGAACTTTCGAGCAGCCCTTTGTTGATCTTCAGTTGACACAACTACTAGTACTGCTGGAAAGCTCTAGAATGACAAAAATTAAAACTCAAAACTAGTATGTTTTTACCATCATTTATTTCATGTTATTTTTGGCATATTTACATTCCCCCACAATAGATTCATGCATTCTGTATCAATAATCTACAAATGTTCAATCGCCTTGTTTTCAAATCTTTATGTTCCTAAGATTCACTCATACGTCCGCAGAAAAATAATCACAACCTAATCAGCTCTGTGGTGTTGATGATTAAGCTCACATAGGTAGCAGTGTCGTTGCAGCTTTCAGCATGCGTGTTAAGAAGGAGTCATTTAATACTATATTTCAGCACCCAGAAAAATAATTACAACGACCTTACACTGGCAAAGCATTGATACTTCACACGAAAAATCGAAAGTGTAATGGTTTATACCTATATGAGCTCCATGGTGCAGTGGTTAGCGTGATGGCCTCACAGCCGAGAGGATCAGGGTTCGAGCCTCAACTCAGGCAAGGCTTTTCATGTGACCATGGAGTACTTCCCTTGGAAAAGGAAGCTTAAACCCCACATTCCTCACATCCCTCACCACACCAGTAGTTGTAAGGTATTGAAAGACCCAACGGTAAAACGTGTTGGAATTAATAAAGTTTTTTTTTTTATATTTACAACACTAGATAACTCAGATGGCCCTAAACTGCTGCAAGATAATGCACGCCCTCATATTTGACTCAGCTTGGTTTGAAACTTGTTGGGCGTAACTTTGAGATTATTGCAGCGATATTGACGTGAACTACATACATGTCTTTCTCACTGCATGTCTCTAAAACTTTGCGTAGCCCTTTAAAGCTGCTCTCAGATGACCAATAAGGGAAATCAAGTTTTGTTACCAACGAAAAAAAGGTGCCATATTAATAGTCAAGACATTCATTTGCAATGGAGACACACGCGACTTTAGTTACAAACTTTATTTATACATTGAACTATACTTTTACTTTCACTTCAACCATTTATTCCCCATTATATTCACTCAATTCTCTGTAATATTTACTGAAGCTAAGAAAAAGATCAATGATGAAAAAATGATTAAAGAAATGAATACCTGATTCCGGAAATCATTAATAGCTTTCCAAAGTGTTGTAATATGAAAAACTAAAGACGTTGTTGAATGAGATTCGTAGTAGAATACGGACGAAATTCTAATTTAATAAATGAAGTCTGAATCAAGACTGCAAAAATCTATCTTGAATGGTTGCAATAAACCGTGTTAACCCCATGAAAGAAAGCTACGGTAGTAATGTTATTATACAAAGAAATAATGTATTTTCATATTCATCTCATTTAAATCATTGCTTACTTTGCATGATGACAAGCTTCACCTCTAAATATTGGAGCTTTCAACCAATGATTAGCTTCTTTTGATAAAGGTAACGGAATTCAACTATGTTTACTTCCGGTTGAGACGAAAAATAATTTTGATCTTGAGAAGGGTTAATAACACTAGTTCAAATAGGTGGTCAAGCATGCTCTATTTCCACATAGTAGTTGCTCTATTTCCACGCCCTCTGATGAAAGTTCATCGACCGGGTCAGATATTTTAGGAAAGGAAACTCGATATTTCGGTGAGCAACGACTTGCGATTATAATTGAGTGTAGAGCAGGAGGACGAAACGTTCAATGCCTACAGACACCACGCCTCCAGCTCGCTCATGCGCTGGTCATCACAGCGCAATTGCACTTCACCGAAACTCTTTATGCAGTTGGATGATTCTGACAATTTCTTTATACTCAGTTTTGTGTACAACTTTTCAGTATCACTTCGAGTATTGGTCACGCCAATAGCCGAAGTTTAGAAGTAGATCTATTTTGATGCGTTGAAATAGCATCTCCCCAGCAAGAGTACTTTTGCTGCCTCCTATCCTATGAAAGCTATGAAATCCTTACGGACGTGCATAGACGAATGCAAGTTGTACCAAATATTTGCTCATTGGCGTAATTTTCTCTCAATTGGTAGTTTCGAACATTCCAAAATTATCCATTCAAAACAGAAGTTTTTTAGTCACCTTCCCAGGTTCAAATTATTCCGTGTAAGAAATAATTAGCTGATAAAAAACTTCCTCTTTATGTAAAGTAATATACAAGGTTCAAAGCAAAAAAATTATTTCAAGAGGCATAAATTAGAGGCGATTTGTGCTTCCGCTATCAAACTAAACTGCTAACGGTACCGCATGCCTCGAAATGCACGTACAGCGCGCGCATGCGCATTGCCAAGCGAGTGTATTGCGTTAACTTGGTCTCCTGCTCTTATATTTTTGGCATGGTGGCTGAGCATCGCAGTGGCTGCCCGCCAGAGCTGGTGGTTGAGATTGCAAGCCGTAAGCGTCCCTGCGAAATGTTTAACCATCACACTAGGTGTATGTGACCATAGAGTGCACGGTAGAGCATCGTACAGTAGTTGAACTAAACTGAAAATTCTAGGTTAGGCGGGGTTTTCTAGTAACTTGTGCAATCGTGTACCATTCTAGTCTAATATAGTCATATGATTACTTATGTACAAATTGTTCCTCTTTTACAGTCTACTGAAGATGAGCGGTTTCTAGCTCGAAAGCTCTAGAGAAAGAAAGCTTCTAAATTGAAACTAGGTATGTTTTCATCTGCCTTTATTTTATGGTTTTTAAACTGAAAATTACTTTCGCAGTTAAATTGTTTTGGGGGACTGCAACGTGATTATCACATCAGTGGTGCTTGAATGTACTCTTTTGGGAATCTGATTTGAAAATAGAGTTTCTTTTTAGTGAATAGTCGAGATGCATTTGATGAAAATGTGCTGTGGTTCAGAGAGAGCTGATTTTTAATTTCTAAAATACTGTTTTCAACCCCATCGTGATGAACTTACGTTGCAAAAAAAATATTCTAAGTATATTGTACGCGTGCTCGTTATTTCGAATATTCGCTTTCTCTTGAACATTAGTAGGTGTGGTGTAAAAGTATAAAAACCCAACTTTGCTGATTGCTGCAGTCCACAATGAGCGTCGAAGGACTAAGCTTCTTAACTTTAACTACTAATCAGTAGTAAATTTCTTTAATAATATCGAGTTTGAAATTCTGCATAAATGAACAATTAAATGCTCATATTGACATCAGTTGAAAATGGTCCTACACCTTCATATTTAAGGAACACCATGGCTGCTCCTCTCCAAAGTGTGTACTTGACGCCCTCAATTTAAGGAGCTTCAGTCTTACAGGCCGACAAGCTGCGATCTGCATTAATCAGTCAAGTTTTAGCTTAACATTCATTTTACCAACCACGTCTATGAACCATCCGCTAGTTTCAAAATCGTGTAAACATTTTTTAGAAGCATTTTTTTCACGCACTTGAGTGCCGAAGCCATACTTGTATGCCTCTTCCGTGCCGAGCGATGTTAAAATTATAATACTACGAGTACGAATTTGTCCTTAAAAATATCGAAGGTCTTCAACCATTGTGCGAAAAGTCGGACACTATCGTCCAGCAGATCACGAGTCATACATGCTGCACTCACGTCGTGTCTACTGACAATTAACAAACAACTACATCGAACCATACTCAAAAGCGCGAAAAGTCTTCTTTCTTTTAAATTCGCCCCTGCAAAATGTTCAAGCATGTACGCGTAGGACATCTTAAAAAACTTATTTTAAATACTTGACAACGAATAGTCGACTGCCTTTCAAACTGCTGATGCGATAATATTTTAAAGACGGTTTTAATGCAGACCTAAACAATCAACGACTTGGAGACTGCGATATGTCTCAGATATATCGATGTATTCTGAAACAAAGTTGAACAGCTTTACTGATGTGAAAAGCATTCAGCAGAACATGGTTTCCCACAAAATACAGGCCCACAGGTGGGTGAAGGAAGAGCTATGCTCAAGAAAGGCCGAAAAACCGCCTGTTCTAAAGCTAAGCCACTCGCAAGGCAATCATGACCGATGTTCCCATAAGAGCTGGACTCACTACGTTCACCGATAAAAAATAGTCAAAAAATTTTCAGCAAAACTACAGCTGAAGTTTGAATTTCGAATTCATTTTTATGAAATTTTGAGATGAATACTAACGTTTATTCTTATTATACATCCATCTTATTGAATCATAAATCTTGGCTATTGTTTGGAGCGGGCCAACCAAGCCTCTATTAGTGGGGTAAGTGCACTGCTACACTCCTTCAGTGTTTTCTGAATCTTGGCCGAGGCAAATTATGCGAAGGATCGCGTCACGTTTTCAGCCCGTGCTGGCCGCCCGCCCTCCGCAGCGGCCGCCTGGATGATCAGCTCGGACTCCAGCGTGAGACCCAGCGCTTTTCTTCCGTTCTTTTTAGTCCTGAATTTCTTTCTCGTTTTCTAAGTGCTCATCTCATGCAACTCTGCTCCACGTAATAATTAGCAGCTAATTGGCTTCGGCAGCTGTATTGAGTGGTTAGTGGCCTCTCGGAAATGAAAGTATACCTTTTTTTGAGTGTGGGCTGCAACTGGAAGCAGCGATGTTAACCGTTACGGAAAGCGAACACAAGCAGTAGATAACCAAATTGTCCGAATTATACACTTTTTACAAGTATTTCAAAGTCCTATTATCATCGGACTAAAACTGTGCGTCTCAGCCAGCAGGAAAAATTAGAACTTTTCAATCTCGGGACAATATTTTGCCCCAGTGACAGAAATGCGTGATTTTACACTTTTCTGATAATGAAATGTACGATGTTAAGTTCTGCGTTGTTTAGTACGTGAATTGCTAAGCTTTAAGCAGCCTAGGATCCATGTTGAAATAGTGAACGATGTATGGATTATAATATCAAAATAATCAAATCATAGCTACTCATTGATATTATCCCTATATTTCTATATTAAATATATTTTTACATGGAAAACTTAATAATAATTTTTTCCACATGTGGCACCACCGATTTATGCATTTTAGAAACTCTGTATATTTCACTAGAAAAACCTTTTAAGTGGAACACAGTTTACTTTTCCATTTCAATCGGCCAAATTTCAATTTTCTTTATTAGATAATTTTATCGCGGAATCATTTTTTATATTTTTCCTAGAAGTAGAAAATGACCTCTATGGACGAAATATTTATTTCTTCTAGTATAATTATAATTCTAGTCAATGGACATGATAAACTTCCCAGCGGCTTTCCTTGTTCTCTTGTGAATAAAATTATTTTCCTTCTGTACCGAAAAACTAACAAACATCAAATTAAAATCAAGTACATAACATGTACAAGCTCCCATCGTATACGAGTACTTTGCTACACCATTTTCAATAAGAAGCATCACGCATGGGTCCGTATGAAGCAACACTTTCACACCATCATCCTTGCTTCGGTACATCACAGCCACGTTGGGCATTATGAAAGGAAACCTTGGTTCAATGATCCAATAAAAGTGCATTTTCAAAATCAGAATCAAATTTCGCTGTCGAATATCTTATTTGTTTTTTCACAGTTTTAGAGATGAGATCATCATTCAAGTTGCTCTCGGGATTCCCTTTCATTTACGTCAAGGTCAAACCTTGTCGTAGTAATACATACTATTTTGGATTGGACGCTGGTGATCAGTCATATTCCCTAGGTTGTCACCTACTCGATCGTGTCGCAATATGTATCCGTAGACTGAAAATTACGAGCGTCTTTCCTTCCTTGTGTAGCCCAAAGCTCGCTCCCGGCTGTGGGACCTGAGGCGTGAAGCGCACGGACCAACGCCGACGGTGTGTACAGCACTGCTTGCGTCCAGTGAATGCAATCTTCTGCCATATGCCCCTAGCGGCTGTGTACAATACCCCAGAGCATAACTCGTTAGCAGCACCTGACACTTTCTTCTTGTTTCCATATGATGCTCAAGAGTTTTTTACGCGAAATATTTGCTGTAAATTAGTCAAATGTTGAAAATATCAGTTCACTACTCGAGTATCTCGCAGAAATTGCGTTATAAAACCGGGAAAAAATTTCACTCAATGTAGATTAAAGTCTGAATATTACATTTATATTTTTCCAAAAGGTTTTCCGAAATGACCTATTTGTTCCTCGAGTCTAACGTACGACTTGGATTTATTTGAAACATTTGTAAAAACGGGAAATTGTTTTCCTCATTCTTCTCTGTTTTACTACTCGCTACTCTTAATAAAAAATCGGCAAAAATTACCTCACTTCGAGAAAAAATTCGTCGAAAAAGATAAAGATGAGTTCAGAAAACGAGTGCCCAATGTGATGAAAACCACTGTTTGTCACTTCGCTGCTCATGTTTTCCACCGAGTTTCATAGCTTGAGTTGCAATAGTACATAGACTGCAAAATAATTTTACTTCGTTTGTCAGACGACCTTCAAGTCTCAAGTATTAATGTTTATGATTGATAACTCCAACATCAAATTATGATCGAGAGGAGATTCGCTTTGGGACCATTAACAGTCATTAGTGCAACTACGAAGCATCCGCAAATGTGTTGAATCCTTGTTTTGGGATGCTTGAACGAATCGTGACTTTCATCTTTGTATGCATGACTTGACGACAGATTGGGAATTTTAAATTGCTTGGTAAATTGTTATGAGCAAAAAAATTGACAAATAAAATATCAGAAGGTAAGAAATTTCAATCGGATCAAAGAGCTACAACAAGCTAACTTGCTCCACCACGACGATAAACTAACTGCCGTTCATAATATCGTGCCCGTTGTACCCAGCATTGATAGAAGCTTTCTAAAGGCCAGGTTCAAAAGTGACCGACAGAAGGATGGAGGGGCTTAGGTGAGCATGGGCGTGCTCACGATGTGCAGAGATCCATCACATCCCTAACGTTTGCGCGCACCCTACACGAAAGCCTAACAAATGCTTTCGCTGCCTCCTGCGCAACCCACTCTCTAAATCACTGCAGAAGGTCTTCGCGCAGGACTTACCGTGCAAACCAGTGAGTTGGAAACTCCATAATTACTGCATCTTCAACACATGTGCCTCGTGGAAATATTTTTCGAAGCAAAATCCTTTCCTATGTTCGATCGAGCCCGCGCATTCGTAACATGCTCTGGATGTTGTTTCTCATAGGAGGACTCATATGCTGTCATTTCAAAAGAGTTTGATGAAATACTGCTGTATCAAAATTTCGAAATCCATTTCTCAAATTCATTGCATTTTCATCTCTATCTTCTTGACCCTAGTCGTACTGTTATCCAGTGCAGCCAAGAACTCTCTTCAAGGGAACCATTGCGTATGATTTAGCAATTCCTCAGGATTCTTTGAAGAATAGAAAGTAAAACTCATTCATAACGGTCATCGAAAAGTAATTTTTTTGAAGAGTAATGTGGAAGGTTCTCCCCTACTTTTTGTGTACCTAATTGCACGTACAAATTGTGAATGATCTTTTTACAGTTGAGTAAAAATCAGGCAATTTATACTTCGAAAGTCATTACATGGATGAAAGTATAGCAGTAAGAATCACATGCATTTACTTATACTGGCTATTCTTCATAACTTTCTTATTGTAGATCAAAGTTAAACTAACACGGACATTTATGATCGTTTTTGCATTTTATACCCGTTTTGGAAAAGAAGAAGAAGGTTGACACGACACTAAACTCATTCGAAATCTGTATCCGAGCTGGAGCGCTGCCGGCCTTCCAGCCAAACGAAGCGCGAACACCACGTACTCTTCTTTTTTTTAAGATCGATCGGCAATTCTTATAAATCTCGCTGCCAAACGTGGGCTCCAAATTGTCCTGAAGGTGTGAGAGGAGCATGTTTACGGGTGAAAGAGGGCGAGAGAGAGGCAGGGGGTTAGTCACGAAGATCGGGCGCTGCACGGTCTCCTGCACATATTACCCACTCCTGTCATGGCTGTCTCTCTCAATATAACACCTGATAGAGATTTGCCGATCGCAGCATTCACTGCGAATTAGATTTTGCAAGTTACTTGGCTCGGGCATGACAATGAGGGATTACCAACGAAAGAAGCTCTGGAAAATAAATGCTCTTATTCTTGTATTTGCCCCAAGTGAAGTACATACATACGTTTTCTATATTTTGTTTTGTAGCTGTACATTTCCTTTTTGGTCAACGGACAAAGAGAATGGCATTCCAAGAAATTCCCATTTTCATTTCATGAACGTACCGATAAGGAAATGCTGTTTCCTAAAAAAAATCGCTGGGACCATTTGTCAGAGGGTGCTAATGACAAGAGATGCATCAGAAGTACAGGTGTCTTAACACCACCCCCAGTGTTGTGGTACACGAACGTCCGTCGTGTTGCGCCGACAGTTACACGGTCGCCTGTCACAAAGGGAGGCGATGGATGGACCAGACCTTATGGATGACTCCAGGCAACACAAAAAAGTTTCAATGTTATGCGAAGTGAAGCAACAGTTCTCATAAACTTCATGATTGAGCACGATTGATTGGAACGATGTTCGAGGGATAGGGAGCGCAAAAAATCGGACTCGTGACGCTGTGATTCCGACCAGAACTTTGCAGTATTTTGAATTCGAAGGGGACCCAGGAGACGTCAAATATTAGATCATTTACTATTAAACACACTGAATAAGAGTTTCGAAGCATTTTAATTGAAAGGGTACAGCCTTAGTGCAAATAAAAGTATACTTTTTCTGATAAAGATTATGCTAGGAATTAGAATAATGAAGAATACGGTAGAAGGTTTCTTAGGCTACCATAAATTCATAATTGCTATTTCGGTAGCGTGAAGTGCTTCATACATATATTTTTGAATATATGCAATATAAATTTGAATTTTAAAACCTCTAACATCACAGTAAATTTAAATTGGTTTTGACATTCACTATACAAGGCTTAGGCACCGTATAGTTTTTGGTTTGAATGAAACGTGTTTACTTATTTTGTAAGTTATAGATTTTTTCTTTACTAATGTTCTAAGGAGATGTAGCAATAAAGACTAGTTTGGCTTACCATTTTTTAGTTCCATAGTTTGTTAAAAACCTGCACTCGAGCTCCACCATTGTAAAGAACAATAATTATTAGCGACTGAGCAGGTGTTCGACGAGGTACGCGACAAATTTTAAGCTTTTAAAAGGTATGCCAAAACCATGCGTTCGTGCCATCACAAATCTCTCAGTGCAGACATAAAGTATACATTGCGCACCGTCCGTAAAATACTCATGTCAAAATCATCATATAAGAGTGCTATGTAAGTTCTAAATAGCTACCTTTTTTGTCATTCAAATATTCACCTCGCGTTAACTCTTGGTTTCATGGGCTAGGCCGCAACCCCTTTTTTATAACGGTGTTGCAACTTCTAATTAAGGTCCAGTGCCCTCATGACAGAATAAAATACGGGAAGCTGCAGCATAGGTTGAAACTTTCACGAGCCTGGGGAGCGAGCATCACCCCGATCGAAGGAAGTGTGTGCGCATTGGGGCAATGTTGTGGTGATGGTGAGGCGGGGCGTGTAAGGTTAGGGGTCACCCGCATGGTCGCAACCAACATCACGGCAACTCAGTTTGCTACTTCTAATAAAAAACTTGCCCTTAATAGCGTACCGTGCCCTCAAGAAGTCCCAACAGGGCCAGATGCTATGAATTAGCTCGTTCTTTTCCCCTTTTGGGCACACACTTACACTTTATTAAGATATGATTCTTAACGATGGAATTGTACTGGCTCATCGAAGTGAAAAATTTACTTCACAAAGTATTTTGGAAAATGACATGCATTTACATAAAAAAGCTTGAGTTACTGAAGTTGAAACTTGTGTTGTCTAAGATATGGGTCGGTTATTAGAATTTATGTAAGAGTTGTTTCAGCTCACTAGTGACTAACAATTTTGACCTTTAACACAGCAAACGATGTTTTCCAGTAAAAACATCAGTTCTTCTGGTGTTATTTTCAAAATAAGCGAAATAAAATCGTCCTTGATGTTCAGCGAGTGACACTGACTGAACCCAAAGAAAGACACGTACTATACATAAAGCCAGTATGTTTCTAACCCAATTTTACTCGCCTTAATGGTTAAGACAGTTTACTCTGCACCCATGAGCAGATAAATCAAGGACATAAATAAACAAATCAGTTAACGTTACGGATGAGGGAAGATCAAGACCGAATTATTCTTATTTTTGACGGATTGACTCGGCAGGGAGGCCTTGAGATTGATGGCGAGCGCTCCCATTGGCCACACTAATTGCCTGCGATTGCTGTCATTCGAACGTGATCGATCAAGCAAGCACCAGAGACTGACCGTCCGCTTCACAATACTAGAAAGTGATCGATAGCAGTTAAAAAATACTCCGCCCCGCAAGGAAAGATATCGTTCGCACTTTGGTCGAAGTGATCATTTCGATTCTTCCCACAGTTCTGAATTTTTTATGTCAGGCTTCATACTAAAATTACAAATTGCACTCTCATACTTAAAATTCATTTTACTAAGTGGGAAAACAAAAATGGTTCATATGACTACATTGGGTCTAGAATTATGATCTTCATGATATGTTAAGGTGATAAATTAACATGATGTGGTAGAGTAATCAAACACAAAAGTACGTTGGCAAAATATCAGAATGCCATCCAAACTAATCGCTCTTCTGAGAGAAAAAATTAATTCTACAAAGATTGCACAACAGTAATGCAGAGAAAAGGCAGTCAGTTATCAAGCTTGCAGACTGCTTTCGGCAGTCTTAGAACCATTGAGCCGGCTCTGCCATTGGAGCGTGCATTTCAACTTAAAAAAATTCCCGATAGGGACAAGTGGAACTCACGACTTTATCGGAAGCGAGGAATCCCATAGGAATAAATAAGATTACAGTGATAAAAAGGCACTGTATTTATGGACAGGGTTAGCAAGGCAGACAAACGTGCATACCTTCTGAAAACAGATCTTTCCTTCGAGGTTGGGCTCTAACTTGACACCACTGAAATTTGGCTCGTGCAAGTGACCATGCGAAAAATATTCAGGAGTCTCAATCGCTTCAAATGCTCAGAACAAATAAATTCAGTGAACACAGAATTGATGCCAGTTTTAATACCGGGAATATGTCGTAAGTGTGTGCAGATACCATCACTCCCTGGTTGCCACGGTGTGAATGAACAAGTTAGGGTAAGTGAATTGTAAAGTGCGACTTGTAAAAGCTACCCAATGGATCATCAGGGAATAAGTTGTTCCTCAAAATACAGAACTTAAAAATAAATTGTTAAAATCGTACGCAGATCGGGGAATAAAATTTTCACTTCTATTTACGTTGAGATTATTTTCATTATATGGGTTGCATTGAGCATGGCATAGGGTCCAGCGCTGTCACTTCCATCTCATGTCACACGATTTATTCACACTCTGCTTCCGAGTTTCGACTTTGAACTGAATATTCAACTTGAACACTCAGATATTTGAACGGCTGATTGACATGGCATTGAACACACGTACAGGATGACAATAACTTCATGCCATGTACTTGCCTTCATCTGTCCTCGTGTCTGCTTCTGAAGTCACCGAGTCAATAAAAATCTAATCACTGAAATGCAGATCCGATGTGCGAAGATGACAAATCAACACGTAGAATTTATTTTTGCTATTTATTTATCATGAAGATAATTCACTGGGCCCATAATACAGTTTCTAATATCGTGAGTACTTTATAGAATCAACACCACGCAACATTTTTAAAATTAAACTAAAGGAACATGTTGAAAAAAGTAAGCTTTTAAAATTATATTCTTATATATGTCAAAACCTAAATTTCTCCCTCAAAATGAGCTTTACGGTATACATTCACATTTCAGCTCAGGTCTCAACTCATTGGCACAAGCAAATATCGACATGTCTAACTTTTTTCTCGCTCATTTCTCTTAAAGGTTTACTTCCGAAATTGTTCAATTACCAAACCTCGTCCAATTATTGTGTACGTGCAGAGGCAGAGACATATGTTAGCGAACGCGCTCTATCAAATTGCGTTGTTACGCAATATCATTTTTTTGAACCTTGAAATTTACAAAAAATCATTTTTCCTTAAACATTAGAGAATGAATACAATAGTTTAGTATTGGTGATGCGTTTGTAGAGTATAAGGGTCATTTTCACTATTTCTTCCGTAATTTATTCACCTGCGGATGAAATAGAGATTTCAATTCGTGCACAATTCATTTCCAGCCCATTTTCAATTCGTGATATAGAAAGAGCTGGAGTCGTTCAATTGCTGTCAGCTGTTTGCGCTAACATTTTCAATCACGTAATTATAACCTTTCTGTAGAGTTCCATCATGAGAGATTTTCTCAATTGTAATGCAATAAAATATTCAAATATAGTTTTGCGATGCTTCGCGAAGCTACATGTGCGCTCACTGTATTCTCATTTCTAACTTAAAAAAAACTGGAGGCGAATCTTTCCGTAAGAACATCGTACATCAGTTAGTGTTAAACTTTCTGCAGTCCCAAGGATAGGAAATTTAGGAGCAATTTATTTTGCTTAAGACTCGCACTAGCATGCAAGCGTGAGTCAAGACCTCACTCCAGCGCCTTTTGGTCGATCTTTCACGGTTCATCAAGACAGAATCGTCAACTCCATTAGTATGGTGAGCCATAATATATCAGAGATATATCACAACTGATACATTCCGGCCCATATATCACCGACAAATGTACGAACCCTGCTGGTCATTGTGATTGTAGCAATTTTTATTGCAGGCATGATTGTTATCAGCTCTGTGAGGCGGCACGGAGGATTACTCAAGGAAGTTTCCGTTTGTGCTAAGCGGGCGGTCTCCAGATCTCAGGCCTCGCTATTTTGGTGCCGGCCGATGATGGTCTGGGAACTCGGCGTGCTGGTGCTGGCAACATCGCGAGCAGCGTATTCTGCTCCTACGGCGCCACCGAGGAATGGTTAGCGAGCGTTGCATTTCTGGGAAAATTCATGCTTTCTAAGAATTAAGTGCGTACTCCACTCACAGGGTTCACGTAGAAAATGTAGGAGATAATGCTGTCGTATAAAAATCATGAAATTTAATTTGTACAGTTCAGGTCCTCAACTGAAGTCCGAAACCTATTTTGAAATTTTGTTATCGAAAATATTCCGCCGAATAAGTGTGAAAATATACTTAAACACTTATGAGGTGAAAAGTTGCTTTGGGTTTGAGAAGGAATTTTAAATAAATTCGGTCTCGCTGCGTATGGTTCATTATGATTTAGAGTTACAACGTGGTGCCCGATGCCAATAGTCTCGACTCTCAATGGTCTCGACCCGTGCAGTGGCAGCAACAAATGCTGTCGAGTTCTTTGGTTTACATTTGGCACGAGCAGAACTTCGTCAACTTGATTGATTCTTTACAAGGTGCGAAGGCCTAAAGACCAGCGGGTGCCCGAGATAGTCATCTCAAGATGCAGACTGATGGAGGAGCGTGTAGTTACGACCACATACATGGTCATCCTTACACACACTTTGACTTCCATTTCTGCTACGAGACATTGTCTCGAAAGTGCCTGTGAAGATAGTTTGCGATGCTGATAGCCGAACATTTGCCCTTCCAGCTTAACAATACCCTGGCATATATATGCTGAATGTGAAAAATCTAGAAAGTCATGCGAATAAACAGCTGGTCTTGGTATTCTATCCGTATGGTACTATGAGGTCGATGATATTGAGATAACCTTTCAATAGGGATAACCATAATTTTTTTGGCTGGTGCCGTATTCACATGATCTGAAATAATTTCACCTCTCGTATCAAAGAAACGTTCATTAAGTTCGATGCTAATGGATCAGTTGGCTTCAACAGTAAATTCCTTGAGAGAATGTTGATCCGAGCTGCATGCGCTGGATAGAAGTTCGTGTTCGTGTTCCTGGCTGTGAATGGACGCTAGGAAAAATGATCAGCCAGCTAAAGAGAATTTCTCATTACAAATTCAAGAAAAAACAGTGTGGAAGGAATTCCAGGTACGTATTGTCGAAAAACAGTCGTCTCGACTCCGAAAATCAAGCGAAGATCAGCGCTGCGTACTGCTGCTTTTAGAGGCAAGCTAAAAGGCTAAGTGAATGTAGGTCACTTGTTTACACATCTGTTGGAAGCACGGCATCGACTTTCGACAAGCCACTCCAGACTTGAGCTTCTAGAACTGAGAGTGAAGTCAAACTCATTGCTTTAGGAAAACGTGCATTTTATCGACATTAGCTGAGGCCGAGCCACGCAAGCCAACAAGCGTATCACTATCAGGTGGAGGAGTCACGGACTCGGTGATGTATTTTGCCTGACACCGACCCTAGCACGAGAATCAATTGCCAGCAACTTAGTGCCCAAGAGCCCTCCTATTATACTCTTCGAAAATTACGTAGAAAGCGTACCTGAAAACTGACCAACTCTGATGTCTGCAGTCACTCGCAGGCAGTCGTTGTCTCAATTGTTTTCGATATTAATCCATTTTAAGGCCCTCAAGTTCCGCAAGTTAATGCCACTTACATTTAGCTTTGTGCATTTTTATTGCACATGCGAAGCCAGAAGTTTATTTTGTTGTGGTCACTAAGGGCTGAAGGTCAAATGAACGCCTCCGTCACTTGGTAAAATTAAAACGTTCCGAATCTTCAGGAAAGTGTTTTGAAATAATTGACCCCTTTATGTTGAAGTAGTATTCAAGATTGCTTGGCAGATTGCTTATAGGAAAATAAATAGGTTTTGAAAAGTTTGTTCATTTTCCGAGCATTATGAAATAGTTCAATATGATAAAATTCAAAACTGCGTCAACCAAAGTGCCTACCTATACATCAATATTGTTACAAAATTCCTCGAATTTCGAGGGTTGAAAGGGCGGAAAAATTAAAAAATTATAGTTGATATGAATATTAAACGGAAATTAAGTTATGCTAAACAGCTATACAGCTGGAAACATTCCCGTGAGGACAACAAGAGTTAGGAGTTTTTGTGAGCGTGTTCTGACTACGTTTATTCATATTGATTACCAGCATCCAGCAGAGTGTTTATTTTTGGCATAAACATCTACAAGCCTTTACATTGGGAAATATGAAGTTTTTTACACCAGTTGATCGATTTTCTCAATGGTTTACACATACTCTGTACAAATCTGTTCGATTCTCAGTCTACTTGTCTTTGCTTATCAAAGTCAGTTTTACATTTGATTTTCTTCTGGATTCAAGCCAGCAAACTAGAAGCCCTCTCAAGAACAGTGATTCTCAGCGTATTCAGCGTGTTGATTTAAATCTTTTGATGGCCATATTCTCCTGACGAAAGCTTCTACTGTTTTTCGACTTTGAATCATCTGACCAAGTTTTATGGACGAATTAGCAAAATTTTCCTATATTTCTGGATGTACATGGTTTCTTTTTTGAAACGAATATCTCGGGACTATCTAATGCACTGCAGCTCCTAATCATAACCATGTCTCTTAGATTTTGTTCCGTTGGTTTTGCGTTCTCTACTCGTAAGCAACTCCAGATTCTCTCCAGATCGTGCGAGAAATTTGAAAACTCTTTGGGCGCATACTTTTCTCCACAGATATGTGTCAACATATTGTACGTAATGAAATTACATGCTGCGATGCGTGCAATCGAGGATGGGAAGTACTGTAGGAATTCACATGCACTTGGGTACTAATATTAATTATAGTTGGATTTATGTGTTAAATGTAACGCTGTGAATAAATCCAATGTGGTTAACAAGCGTAATCCAATGTGGACATTGTGGATTCATCAGATTTGTACGTACATACTTGAATGTTTTGTTAGCGATGTGTATTTTATTAGGTAAATGCATTTAAGTGAACACTGATATTGCGCATGGGACATCCGTATGTATTCATCCGTATTTGCGAAACTTTTACCTTGGAAATTGTGTGTAAGTTCGTTATTAAACACAATATAGCTTTGAATACGTGTTACACTGCGAGTTAAACGATAAATCGTCAGATAGGTCGTTCAGTGTGTTCTTATTTATAATATGCATTTTGTATCATATTGGCTAGGGTCGACTTTGATATTGTATGCTGATCGCATGTGTCACGAAATACGAGAGTTCGATTTCAAAATGTGCCTTAGGTGACGTTATTTCTGAGTCAATGTCATATTTTTCTTCAGTCTACAGATATACATAGTCGTGATATGATGATATGTCATCATTGAATGATAATTTCTCTGTGTGACGTACACTCAGCTCGTCCCTGTTGCCTTATTTTATTCTGTGGAACGGAAGCGATAAGAGCCCATTCTAATATCTCTATGTGACGTATATTTCACTTCTGTTTTGTTCCTGCGTTGAAAACATAATATCACATTTTTTGTAACTTAGCAGAACGAAAAAATAATAATTTTCATACTAAAACTTTTTTTCAAGTCAGGTCAATGAATTTTTAAATTTGTCTTCATTCATATATTTCCAATAATAAATATAAGGTAATTTTAATACAATTTTTTTAAAAGAATAACGGTTATTTTCTCTTGTTTGCCAACGGGAGAAGTTAGGAGGTAACAGTTCCCAGGAACAAAAATTACGTTGTATTTTTGCACCGAAAATAGCCTGTCTTAGGACTCTTCTTATTAACATAAAACACTCTGACCGTACACTCACTCACTAGATTTAGGTCGAAGTGTACAAGAACTTTCTCGGGAAAATACATTGATGCTTAGAATTACTTCAATGGCTGATTATTTTGGATAGATAATTTCTCTCCCTATTATCGAAATGTATATTTTCACCAAGCACCATGTCCATGATCATCTTTTAGCACTCAATGGGATTTTAAAATTTTCAGTACGGGATCACATCCCAAACAATATTCGGGCTCAGTTGCCTTGCTGTGCCGAGCTTTTATCATTTTCTGAAGTCTGTCGGGTCAACCGACCACATCTTTTCAATCAACTCTTTCCTTCCAGCTCCTGCATTTTTACAGTCGTCCTGATTGTAACAAGAACTATTGTTTTCCCTGATGCATTTGTTCTAAGGTTATTCGTGGAATGAGTTGACTTTTTACATCGCGCAGGGACATTCGACTGCATTGCTAGTTTTCTTTATGTTGCGCCCGATTTGATAATTTGATAATTTTGAGAATGTTTTATCTGGACTTGAAAAATTTGTTTTTTAACTATGACGCTATGATGATACCAAATGATCCTGACTTCAATTTCGAAATAAAGAACAAGCGATTAAACTTAGTTGACTTGAAGTGGTATAACTACGTTCATTTATAGTTTGTACTAATTTATTTTCAAATTTTCCCATCAATACTTTTAGTAACTAAGCATCCTGGAATGAGATAACTTATCATCAGTACGTTGATGCATTACTGCAGATCAGAATAATCATAAATTCCAAAAAAGGTACTTCATACAATTTTTCATTTTTCGTAATCTACAGTATCGAAACCACTTTTAAAAACTTATACTTGTTTGCCGTGTGACAAATGTGTGAACTTGCCCTTTTGAAGACTGACGGTGTAATAAGTGGGCAACTCACTCACATAAAATTATGTTTTAATTACGGTAACGTGATGCCGGACTTAGCTTACAAGTACTTAGGCATTCCCTAAAAGCATTGGCACTAAAAGGCTTTCCTTCGAGATTTACGACCATAGAGCATCGCTTGATAATGTTGGTTGCTAGAACAAGGTTGACTGACACAGAACGCAATTGAAATTGTGATCCCTGAGATTTTTTCACTCTGTAGTAATGTTCACTGACTAAAGTAACAACTTCATTTTGACACTCCACACACTTGACGATTGGCTCGTTGGCACAATACTTTTTCCGAGTCCATTTTCACCAACTCCAATCGCTTTGAATTGTATGACAATCAATTTGTCCGGCGACAAACTTCGTTTGCCTCAAATGAGATTTAAATTAAACATTTTGAAAATCAAGTTACAACGACTGAAACCCTTTTTTGTACTATATTAAATGAATTTGCATTGCGAAATTCCCTTTGTGCGAAATGATGAAAGCAAATTACAATGAGGCTAGTTTTGTGGCACAGCAAAATTCAGGGAATTCATTTACATTCCGTTGAAAGATTCAACTAACCATGTTCCGCAATTACGCATACGGACAAATGACAGATGATCTTGAAATTCATCCAAGATATTAATTTTTTAGGTTATATTAAATTATGATTTAACATAGAAAATTACCCAACGAGTAAAATACATAATAAACACATTTAAAATTCTCACGTGGGCAAACTACCAATATTTGTTATGAAAATGTAAACATATATTGATATCAATATTCAAAAAAGAAATACGTATATTCTGAAGCCTTGACGAAACGAGTAAATAATCACTATTTCAGTAACCACACATCATCAGGTTCATTTACAACCTTTATTTAATTTTCAATGGAAATAATTTAGCACCGTAACTCCTCTATATACTCTCTAGTGACTACACAACGCAACAAAAGTGTTTGTGAGCCCGACTAGCGCGTTTGATGGGATCCCTGCTGTGGCATTACATGCAATATACCCTGAAGCTCTTTTCCTTTGTTCTATTATCGATCATCCATTTGCATTTGTCATGCTTAGTATATGTCATTTGTTCTCACAGTGAGCACGTAATGTGACTTCTAAAACAGCTCCATAATATGTAGTTCAATTGCGTCGAGAAGATAGCAAAATGAAACAGCAGAGAATTTGAATGTGTAGGTATTCATTCTGCAAGTTTGCAATGTTCAAAAACGTTAAGTATCAAAGTTCGATTAGAAATTTAATTTCGATAACATTCTTCAATCAACTAGAAGTTAGTTAATACAGTAAGTGCAGTAGATTTGAATACATTGCGTTGTTTTTCTAAGTACAGCTATAGCACTATTTTGCTCGCAGACATAGCACAAATGAAATGGAAATTTGCTCCTCTGCTGGCAGACAATAATAAGAACTGTAGCCCGAGTTTCATTTTCAAACCATGCCTGTTTACGCTTACATACTTATATCAAATGGAATTATAGTTTTATTTACCCTGATTATTCTTCTACGGAGTATTTTGGATGGACATAAAAAGTTTTTTTACATATTAGGCTTTGTAAATTTTCTTCCTGGGAAAATTTATACTGACAATTTTTTATCTAACATTTTTCACTCTGAACAGTTCGCTATCGGACTAATTTTTCACGATAATCTAATCTCTCGTGAGTACGCCTGTATTCAGATCATTAAGTGAAGTGGTTGCGATAGTTTCTGAGGTTGAAGTCGTGAGCCTTCCAGCTTCGGGTATTTTCTCAATTATAACTTCCGTATTTCTTAATTATGACTCCCCCATTTCTTAATTATGACTCCCCCATTTCTTAATTATGACTCACCCATTCCTTAATTATGATTCCCCCATTTCTTAATTATGACTTACCCATTTCTTAATTATGACTCACCCATTTCTTAATTATGACTTCCCCATTTTGAGAAAATTGTTAACGACTTCGACCATATCCATGTCCAGTTTATAATTTATTCCAAATTCAGCGCTGTGAACTTCCCATGCACCAACTTTTTACGAGCAAAACTCCGTTTTCTATGATTTTCTGAGACATAATTTTTCAATTTGTAGATTCTTCACCGAAAAATTGGAACACACAACACACAGATGAAAAGGAAAAGGTACAGTGGAAGTACAGGGTGATTTTTAAATATCGTGCCAGAAGTAATATTTAATAACTTCTATATTATTGAATAGATTATAAAACAAATTATTTATGAAATCCTGAAAAATACAGTCGCTTCTGGAAACATTTGAAACCTAGATACCCAGTCTGCCATTAAACCCATATTCAAATTAAAAATGCATACAATTTTACCGTTACCCCAAAAATGACAAGCTGGACAAAAGAACAACTCATTTTCGTAACAAGTGCCTATTTCAACCTCGGAAGCAGCATAATGAAGGAGCAGCGAAATTTCTAGAAGAAATATCAAGCGTTTACCTCTTCGTCGAAGACCATCATCATGTACAGACGCGCTAAGAATTTTTCTGATTCCAGCAGTTTAGAGAAGATTAAGCCCCCAGGAAGACATCGCAGAGCTATGAAGACCCTGCATTATCGTTGCGATTTTTGTCTGCACTCAGGAGGCGGCACTTGAAAAATATTGCGTTAAAAAATTATTTAGAATAAAACTAGTATTTTTCAGGATTTCATTAATGTTTCGTATTTTTTAAATCCATTTAATAATATAGAAGTTATTGAATATTATTTTGGGCTTCACATTCAGAAATCACCCTGCACAGAACAGAATGATACTGTAGTTATTTAGTTTATATGTACATGCAAATTACATTTTATTCTCATATTTACACACTTTTTACATTCGCGTTCTTGACCTTCATCATATTTTGTCTGTACGCAGAATGTGTAGAGCGATCTTCTTTGGTGTACCTCGATTTTCATTAGGGACAAATAATTTTCATTTGTTGTAAATTGATATTTGCAATTTGCGCATAAAGTTTCTTTCGGAGCAAATTAATTAAATTGCATTCTGTGCAAACCAATCTTCATAAGATTTAAAGATTTTTATTTTATGCTAATTCCATTTCAATTGAATGCACAGCAATTTTAATGCCGGACATGCATTTGAGACCCAACACGATCTCGTCCACAGCTCAGATGTTTGATCTAAATCCATCTGCCTCTTGTCTAACAATATAGCTACAGCAATGGTGAATTGAAATTGTGCTGCATTCTAGACCATTAAAAAAATTATTAGTGTCTACTTTTTTTTTATTTGGTTCAATTCGAGCTCTAGCTGAAAGTCTGAAGAGCACAAACTTCAAAAGCTTATGAAAATTAGAAGCAATAACGTACATTCTGCATACACAAGGGCCATACACTTGAAATCATACGCACTATTGAGGTAAGTTTCCACGAAATTTTTTTCAGAAGAAATCTTTCATTTTTTCACGCTTGTTTGATTAAAATAAAATAATTTAGCATTCACGTAATTTCTTTGCACGCTGAAAACTCATTAAACTAAAGTAACAACAAGGGCATAACTTCATTGTTTGTCAAATTTTTTCTATTTCCAACGATACGATTTATTCCTTCTTAAGATCCGATAATTCTCAAACCCAAATCGGGCCTACTACGAGCCCGAGGTATTTATGGTGGTGATAAGTCAGGCGAAGCGCGATCATCAACACCCGCACACAGACGAATTGCTGCCTTCATTCGTACCCCGCATCGGCCCATGAAGGCAGCAACGCATGTTCTACGAAGCCTTTGCAGCCTCAGTGATTGTTACCACCTCACGTGTGATAACTGCTGTCCATATTTTCCATTAGCCTAGCGGTTCTTCAAGGAAATATATCATTTGCGTTTGGGCATGCAATGTATGTCTTAAGGTTT
The DNA here is from genome assembly GCA_014899125.1 of Orchestia grillus. Taxonomy (NCBI): domain Eukaryota; kingdom Metazoa; phylum Arthropoda; class Malacostraca; order Amphipoda; family Talitridae; genus Orchestia; species Orchestia grillus. The sequence goes on along the minus strand of VOMN01052758.1, from coordinate 21,988 downwards.
TGCGGCATCGTGGCTCATAATTCGTTCGACATAATCGATTCTAGGACTAGGATATGAAACAATTGAGAGAACGAAGTTGTCGGGAGAACTTGCAAGCGCGATTAATTCGATGTCTTTCAAATTAATCTGGAACTAGTTTAGAAGCATGCAAGATTTTCAGCCACTTAAAAAATCGCAAATTAATATCGAAAAAATGTAATCAATTAGTTCAAGAAGAATGGCGTGATTTAAAGAGGAGCGAGCGGGCGCGAGATGAACAGCGCATTGAAGATATGATGAACAAGCGCAGGCGTTCAACATGGAACTCTTTAATGAGCTGAGGTGAGAGTTTTCGAACTCGCGTGACGCTTCTTTGATTGAAGCAAGGAGCTGCTGTCGACCGAACCAAGAGTAATGGAGGGGCACGCTCGACAGGAATGCACTATCTCACTTCGGCCGAACTCGCTTCAAAATAAACAATAATAATAAGGCGTGATGGCCCGCGCTGCCCCTTCTAGAACTTACTCAAATTTGACTTCAAGCCCTAATGATCTCGAGAGCCTTCAGCGTTTTTGCATGGGAATGGTATGAACATTTTTTGTCTATAGTGGACTTAACTCAATTGGACCTCATGAAGGGTACATAAATGTCGAAAAAAATAGCAGGAAATATGTACGTACACAAATGTAATCACTTACAGTATAAAGACAGTTTTTTAAGCGCTAGAGTGATTGACAATAGCTTCAGAGTAAGAAGCCGTATGAAAAACCCTCTAGCAAGGATTGAAGATTCGGTATATCTGCATCATACTTAGGGCTTTTCTAGAGGATGGGGAATAAGAAAACTAATTAATTTACTATCTAGCGTTGGACACAGTTAACTAAATGAAGTCATTAAGCTCGACGCTGATTACGAGTGACTGATAAACCATCAGTTAACCTTGAGTGAAATTTTTGGTCACTCATTAAGTGATGTAAAAATCATTCCTCAATGAGTCTGCACTTCATTTCTATCACCATCTTAATTGAAATTTGCCGCTGCTATGAATTATTGCAATATTAGTCGATCATGATGGCTGATGACCAGCACAAGATTGTCAAGTGCGAGAGTTTAGCGTAAGTTCTACATGAAGAGACACTTCAAGGGCCTTCCCAATAATTTTAGAACCGCACTTGAATTTCAGACTTTGAACTTGCGTCTACAGTTCAAGTGTTTTCTATATATCCATCTGTACCTTGGCTAAAATTGTAGTTACAGCGCAAGTGAATAGAAATTATATGAAGCCCTGCATTGGAAATCATTATAGTTTCAACGCTAGTGAATTGAAATTTTGACGCATTCGAGTTTAGACCATTCAAAGAAAATTATAGTTCCTATCACTGTGCGTATTTGCAGTTCTAGTAGCCGTTAAGTTCATTACGAGTGACATAAAGGTCCGTACATGGTAAACACTGATCACAATTATTGAAGCAGCTTCATACAAAAGTACATTGTGCAGGAAGCGGAACTAAAATTCTTACGGAGCACTTCAAACAACGCCTACTTCACGAGTTCAGAGCATTGATTCAACGCGTTATTTCAATTGCGTTTCAATTCCGATAATCATTTAACCACTAGTATTCAGTAAACTAATTGAGTAGGTATAGGAAAGAATTATATCTTGACGCAAAATGATGTATAAGAAAAATGTTAGGGGTATAAAATGGTTCAGTTACTCAACATACTCTGATCTAATGAGCAGGCAATTTAATAGAAACACAAAACATTGCCTCTGGATCGGAAAATGGAGTCAGACGAATTTCATACGTTTTATGTACTAAGGGGTCTAAAAAATAAAATCACTCTTAGTAATACAAACATTTTAAAACAAAATACTCGCGCATGCGCGCCAAATGCCTGCAAGCACCACTTACTGCAAATTCAGTAGCAACATTGCACTTCCACATCAGAATAGTAAGTGTAAGTCTTTTCGTTTCAAAATCTTTGGCTCACAAATCGTGAGAACATTTTTATAGATTCCTCTATACTGAAGCTAAAGCTGGAACACCTCCTCAATCCGGTCGCTGGAACTCGATCCTGGGTCTACCTCACGGACTCGCCCGCAAGTTGTGCAGTCGTGTTGGACCACTTCTGAAGAGGTGAAAACGAAGTCTTGATGCTCTATGGTCGCATCATTAGGAATTTTGTTAAAACATCTAAAGAGAAAGTTTGTCGTGTAAAAAAGACAAAACGGAGTTCTAGCATAGTTTTGTAGGTTTGGAATTCAAAGAATGAGTTTCATAGCAGCGATGCTGTTAAATAAAAGTATTTTTCAAAAGAATTATCTCATATTCATGAGCACGACAGAGTGCCGTTCTCAATCGCTTGCAATTTGAATTTCTTTGGTAAAAAAATAGAATTTGATGCTGCGAATCACAGAGATATCTCACGCACGTTGTGCCACTGCCAAAAGCTTCACTTCAGTTTTCGATATTTTTCAAAAGAAACTCAAGTTTTCTTGATGATTTGTCTCTCTGTCTCTTTAAAAAAATCAAGTGACTACAGAACATACCACGAATGACTTCCACTGCGTGAATGGAAGCCAATCACCCGAGCTACGCTGAGGGGAACCCTTGACTGTAAAATGTGTAGCCGCTAAAAGGTGCATGTTATTAAATCACGAATCGTATTACAAAACTTTGAATATTCGTTTATTAGATTATCCAATTCAAGCTATCAGGAAACTTCAGTGATGTTCAAGAAACCGCTCATTAGCTACTTTAGTCAATAAATCTGGACAAAGTGTAAGTGTATACTCGTTTCCTGGAAAGTGATATCAAATGTAACCACACCATTTACTTCAATTAGTTAAAATGAGCAATTTTTAGACTGTGCTGTTGAAGTTTTATCAAATTGAAGAATTTCAGAGATTTTCAGCAGTATATCATCATTGGGATTCAGTGATGTGCCAATTCCATATTTTCGTCGATGCTGATTCTTATTTTTTGTCGATTCTTTGACGATGAGTATTCTTCATTACTTGAAATTTCATTCGCTTGCCAATCACAAAATTAAAATTTTCAATGTTTTCGAAAGGCTCAACTGATAAGTGATACTTATTCTGTCGTTTAGTAGTCCATTATAACAAATTGTTTGATTAGATTTTACAATTATTGTGATATTGAAAGAAATTAAACATATTCAGGGCCAGTTTCATAAGAAAATACTTCAATGCCACCGACGGGGAAAATCTTCAGAGTCTCAGTCAGTATAAGTCTTAATGCAAGTTTGTACAATGTTAAGAATGATTTCAATAGAAGAAAATGACAACCGTTCACTCAACTCAACTGTCAACTGCTACCCTATTGCGTGACTCCGTCAGCCCGTCACCGTGACGGCCCGAGCAGTATGGCCAGAACCTGGGTGACGCAATCAGCCCGTCACCGTGACGGCCCGAGCAGTATTGCCAGAACCTGGGTGACGCCGTCAGCCCGTCACCGTGACTGCCCAAGCAGTATTGCCAGAACTTCGGTGAACACTACCGAGTAGCGCGTACATGCTCCAAAATAGCCGATTGACCATGTTTGTCGCTCAAACTTGAAAACATTATTTCATCAATGAATTCGTTTAATCAAAAAGTACAAGCAAGTGCTCGTATATCATTTGACTAACATGACATGACACGTTGATGAGCAATCAGACAGTTTTCGTTGATAGTAGATAATAAACCTCATTAATACGTGAAAAACAAATAGGTAATGGGGTTCAGGATGAATGACTTTCTTCAAGGAACAGAAAAGTGCTTGGCAATATAAAAAATAAATTTACAGAAAAAGTTTACTTGACACAGATATTTCAAAAATATCACCAAATTTCACTCGAAAAAGCTAACATTAGCTTCGATTACAGCCTTGAGGCTGTATTCTAACACCTTGAAACAAGCTGATTTGACAGTTTCCCTAAAGTAAGCCCAAATTCTGTCAATCAGCTTGGCTTTTATATTACTGGCACAGAGATTAACACCTCTATCAACCGCACCCTGTACATATTAGTCCGTTGGGTTCAGGGCCGGGAAGTTACCAGGTAAAATATTGGGACTGAAAAGTCGTAGAAATACTCCGAAAATCACTTCTAACTTTTCTTAAAGGTGCGGCAGGAAGCCGAATCCTACTGTCATGCATACGGTCTATGATTGGCAACCCTTGTTATGCAGGGCCTAGCTACAGTGTTTAGCAACTCAACGTAGCCATCTGAATAGAACCTGAGATCCAATTTATAACAAACGGAGGCGCCCCATCACCCTCACTGGAGACGCATCCGAAGATCGTCACACAATGAGGAAATTTGGTCTGCTTGACACGACGTATCTCCTTTACACAGGAAAGAAGCCATCTGCTACTCTGAGTTATGTTTCAATTCGGGCAAAAGATTTCTTATCAGAAAAGAACTAAATTGTCTAATGTTCAGCGGGATGTTTCACTTTGCTCAGAAGCTTCGTTACCTTAATCAGACGATTTCTCGGGCTTTTTTGTGAGCAGTTGACCTTTACGACGCGTGTATGAGTGGTAGCGAAGATTTTCATTGGGCGATAGTGTCCTGGTAGAGGACGAAATATCCAATTCACGTGTCAAAGTCCAAAACTTTTTCCTTCAGGTTTTCGATTAATTTTGCGTACGAACGCAATCAAAACGTCTGTTATGTCCCTTTAGCCATGGCCTCGTAGTCTCCTTTGTAATTCTTCATGCCTGATTGTTCTTACAATGCTCAAAGAGCAATGAGCAGTATTCTTAATTTCATTATGATTATGACTGGTGTGGATCATGATTGAGGTTATTTATTCTATTAAAACTTTCAATTAGTTTCCAGGCGTCCATTCTTCCATTTTCTCCATCCAGTCAGAAAAAATAAAGAATTGAGTTTCTTTCGAATTTATCCGGAACACCCTGCACTTACAAAGAAGTGATAATAAGCTTCAGAATAGCTAAGTTTCAATAGACAATAGCTTCACTACACCATTGTGAAAACAATAATATTCTTCTTCTCTATAACACTTTAATTTGTACATGTTACGTAAGGCGGGAACCGTGATCGGTAAATTTTATCACGTGTCGATGCCGATTCATACCGAAACTGCTGATTCTTGCCGATGCCGAGACCGATTAATCGGCACATCACTATATGATGAGCAGTTAAACTGCTTCTTTCATGAAAACGATAACCTTTTTTCTGAAAGCCTAATATAATGACGATACGTGGCTGTAAAGTCGATGCTGCCTTCCACAACTTCAACGCAGTTGAAGAACAAGACCCTCTCTAAATTCGCCCAAATAATGTACTGATAATTCTAAGCAAGGTTAGGAGCACGACGTGTGGTGGTTGGCTATGGTATGCATCAATGTCATCCCTCCTACTGGCCTGCCAACCTCAAGCTAACCTCTCACAGTGCCGGTGGTGCCATTTTACCTCGCTGACAACATTGCACAACAAGCATTCGTATTTGTAGAGGAGTTCTACAAAAAGGAAAAATCCATCATAGATTCGTCTAAGACACTAACTTCCCTAACGAAGTACCGGTTGAAACAGGAATTATTTACCACAAAAATATCGTATCTGCCGATCTTGAGATGCGCAATTGAGAGTCATGTGTCTTCCCATAACTAAGCTCGCGGCCGCCGGTCTTCATCGGGGCAGAAGTCTCTCGTCTGTGTTGCTCGATGGGAGAGGAGGCAGCACAGAGCTGGGTTTGTGTAAGAGAATAGCCCTCGGTTGAGAAAAGCTCACTACTGATTTAAATTTATTAATGCCATGCAGAAGAAAGTTCAGTAAGGAAAGTTCCTGCACAGATACAAGGCAAAAAATTGGTTGGTGTACATAACGCACTTAAAGTTCCTATCGATGTGAAAATCACTCTGGATTCCGAAACATGCAAGCAAACAATGAACTATGTATTCATATTATTGTCAATAATGCAAGAACATTTGTTCCACCGTGCATGCATATATTGAGCTCAAAATGTTTGATCACAAATTACCCTATGCTCATTTGGAGTAAAGGAATAAAAAATTGACCTACATGTCTTATAAATGTTAAATATTTCTCTATCAAGTCAAGTCCTCTGTTTTGGGCAGTAAAAAGTTTTATAAGAATGTTTTTACAAGCCTCAAGTTGAAATAATACATCTGATAAGGCGGTTCATGTATATTGAAACTGCAGCTATATACCTGCAAAAATAATTTAATTTTCATTGATATCTTGCAGGCGCACGCTCATGAGTTATTATCAGAGGCCAATTAGGCTTCTCCTAACCTCAATCCTCACCCGTTCTCATGTTCATCGAATATCCGACTTACAAAACGGCCGATGACTCAGGTAGCCTGACTACAAGGTAGACCACTTGGCAGCGAAGAGCGTGTCCCTTACAGTAGCCCCACCATGTCTCTGACTGTCTTGCACTGATATGATGGTAGGCGGTTGGTCACTGAATCCCAACGTAGCTTTCTCTGCACTTGCACCGCTAAGAATATTTTCCTGTATTCTCGCACTCCTGAGAATTCATTTGTTCTCGAGCAAGCCCAGTCTAAGTGTTTCACAGCACCATCGATAATCTAAAGAAATATTTGATGAAAATGCCTGGGTCAGCAAAATTTCATATTATTTTAGATGCTCCGGCGAAAAACTTTGACTGGGAATAGGAGGTGACGTCATGCTACACTCGATTATCAAAAGAAAAATTTTATGAGATGATCTGAATATTTCATCAATTTTGTGTCTGAATTGGCATCTCTCACCTCCAGAGCATGAGAGCGCCCGAGAGCATTCACTAGTCTTACAGTATATTGGCACAAACAATCAAGAAAACTGCATATGATCGATGGCGTCAAAAAATAGACTGTCTTTCACTCTGTCAGTTTATGGAACTTGTGAAAGCAAAATTAGCTAATCCTAGTCATAAGAGCTAAGGACGTTAACTATCTATCATTTATAATGGCCTAACATCACTTATCTTTTTATGAGTAGAATATATCCGAGTAAATACAGTAGGTGCATTGTATATCCGAAAGACGGTCAAAAGTTTGTTTGCCTTAGTTATACAACAGCAAAGCAATTGAAAATTGAACATTTTATGTTATTTTGTACGGTGAATTCAACAGGTATAATAATACTCAAATAGTAAAGCATTGACACAATTGTAAAAAAAGTCGTACAATATCGCTAACAAAAGTATTTAACTCACCCAAAAAATGGTTTCATAAAGTGATGATAAATAGTCTTCGAACAGTTTAGAATGGTTTACGTCCCAGGAATGAGGCAGAACTTCTTAGTAAAAAGTCTACTTCGTCCACTTAGAACAGCAGAACTCAGCCAAAGTCTGAGAGCTGAGCGAGAAAAGGAAATCGTTCAACACTCTTATTGTAATACGCCAAAGACTAAAGAATCTCCAGAAAGGAAAGAATGAATAAATTTTCAGGTACTTGAAAGTAATCTGGGCTAGAAAATTTTATTATTTCTGCTAAAAATACCAATCGCAACCATTTGTGACGCAATTAGCGGGTTCACGTCATATCAGTCCAATGCAAGTCTACCACGTTCAATGTGTACATCGAAAATTTCAAACCGTGCGTATTTTTATACCGTCAGCAAAGTACAGGAAAATCATCGAATGACTCGATCTGAACTTCAAAATTATTTGAAAGCGGATGGGTCAAATGTATGCAAAAAAACACAATTCAAACAAGTCTTAGAAACGAGAGGTCCCGCTCTCACACACCAAGAAATCACCTTTTTTGAAACTAATTTTTATCTGAAATCGTTCAAATTTTACCAAGCCACAATTATGAGAGCACACATTTCGTACATTTAGAAAAGCCAGCAAGCTTTTAGATGCATTGCTATAGATGGTCTGACGAGAAGAAGATTGAGTTATTTGGGCGGAACCTTTGGCAACGTATCGTAAATTCATTGCGCACGGGAAATTCACGGTTTCTTTCGACTTTCACCGTATACACATATGGTGAAAGTCAAAAGAAACTTCGTTGGCAGAGAGACTGGGTTACATGTTTATTCTAAGAAACTCTTCGTTATTCAGGTAACTCAGCCAACAGCTCACAGTGCTTACCTGTCATAAATTAGAACGGAATATCATAAAAATCATGAGGTAATCTCAAATAGCATGTGTGTACCAATAAATGATTAGGGATAAAATATGGCAGAAACTTAAAATATAATAAATTATTACCTCATTTCAACATGGAATGAAATGGAAAAGTTTTTCACGCATTTGAAGTTTCCCGAGTAAGAAAAAGTCGAGTTCAATGATTCACTCTTTTTGCAAGATATGCTGTGCAAATTATTTCTTCCTTATTCTTTTCTAATGATGAACTCCAAAATTATTTTGCAGATTCCTTCCCTCAGCGTCAAGAAATTTTCAGCGATCTATAATACGAAAACGAAGTCGTTGGTCAAAGGTCGTTTTTAATGCCGTAAATAAATGAATGTGCGTGGCCTGAAAACGAGTTTCGTTAAGAAAACCTCTGAGCTCGGGCAAATATATCAAAGTTCAGCTGACGTCTAGTTTTTATCCTTAAATAACTAGATTACGCGCTGAAACAGACTTGAAAAAGTCGACGCACAGGCTTTGAAAGCGATATTTACTATGCAGTGAAAAGAGCGTTACTGAGGCATCCGGTCTGAATGTTTTCAATTCTGGCTACATATTCTACGAGGTAATGATGCAGAAGTGATGCTAAGGGTGCCGAGACCAATGGCATAAGCTATTGGTTGTAAAGTCCCAGCAAGGTATCATTACACTTCGTTATTTAGGTCATGCAAAAAGCGTATTTCATCTAGAAGTGAAATTTTTGAATACATTATTACCTAACTGATCTTAGAAACGAAAATTTTGAAGATCTTCATCCTTTAACTACCTTGTTGTAGCATAGTCAATGGTTTTAAAAGTAGCACTAACAAGTTATTTTTATAATATTTTATTGCGTAAAAGACATCCAAATGTTGAAATGGTGCAAAACAATTGGAATACACAACAATTAATATAACACTGACGCATTTAACTTATACTAACTTGAAAAACATATAAGATGCACCAAATTCTTCCACATACCATTAAACCTATGTTCCATTATTTGTTCATGTCATACCTACACAAAATGCTTACCCATATATTTATGTGTCTGGTCTGAATTATATTATAAAATATATGATGTATGAACCTGAGATGTGAAAGGGAAATGTTTATTATAATTTTAAATGGTGATTTTGTTGATAGAGTTGATACAATGGAGGATGAATTAAAATATCAATTTTGAAGTTCAGGGCCTTGAATCGTTTCAAGAAAAATACAACGAAAAACATTGGTATTTTCGAGTCGTTGAAAGATACGTGAAGGTCAGATTGAACCACGAAAAATATATATAACCATTATATAAGGGTGAACGTATATGTAATTTACTTGCCGCTGAAAATCCTCTTGAACTTGCGAATATCCAAATATCTGTGAATTTCTACATAGAATTATTGAAATTGAACGCTTTTAATCTCAAATTTTCTACGAGTATACACTGATTACAAGAAACCCATGTGTGATATTATTTATTAATAGATGTTAGAAGGGAACAAAAAGTTACATATATTGTACGAGTCAGAAAATGAAGCCCGGAATGCTCTATACTTTTCGGACGTAAATGGTTCTAAGCACAATTGCCGCCTGTATTCACTGTCTTCTCGTTGAGGACCATATCTAAGACAGACTTCAGCCCCAGGGAACCTATCCTTTAGTTCAGCACATCAAGTGATCTCCTTTCATGAACTGAAGGTGAACAAGTTAATCAGCTCCATGGACATTTCTGTCTAACATTTCTGATATTTTCCTTAATTATTTCTGTTCACGGTATGACAACCTTTAATTTTCTGTGCAAGTGGTAAAACGAAATTTAAAAGCGCCAGTAAAATCCTACAATAAGAAGTAAATGAAGAGGTACTGTGTTGACGGGCCCATCTTTTGCCATGAATACCTTGAAGATGCTTGGGCCTTCAAGCCCGGGCCACACTCGGGTGCCGCCGCTTAATATTACCCATATTACCCATGTAGGGTAATGGGGACCGGATATATTGCTACAAGTCAAAAATAACCGATGTGCCGAAACATAAAATGGTATGTTACTATTTTAAACGATAAGTTGTTTGAGAGATAAATATACATTCGTACAATGAGCACTCCTGAAAAATACTTTGATACGGGCATGCACAGAGTACCAACAAACTCGGGAAAATCTTATACTTTAGCACCAGTCGTCAAACAAGAAAATAGATTATTATGCATAGAATAAATCCAGAGTAAAATTTGCTGGAAATGTTGTAGGTTAGCTGAAAATACGCCCCCACTGGGAAATGCGTATCAATAGTTAGTTGGTGCAGAAAGGCTGATTTACCATCTATGGGAAGTGTGTCTAGGTTGCCTGATGCGAGATAAAGGTGTACTCCACTGTGGGACGTTAACCAAGATTTACAAATGCACCCTTACTTAAGTCCCTTAAACATAAGATCTGTATTTTAGTTATTGAACTAAACACCAATTCTAATCTGTTATTCTTATCTTTTTCTCTCAGTGTCTGACACAGTAGAAAATATCTTAATGAAAGAATTAGGTAATGTATGACGAGGCAACGTTTATGATCTTATTAATAGCTACTTATCAAATAAGACAACTCGTTGTATGTAACTCGATGAAGTCTAATATAGAACTAGAAGTAGGTGTACGACAAAGATCAATCCTGAGTCCATTATTGTTCACCATTACCACAGACATTGTTCACAGTAACACTTGGCAACTATTTTATTTCCAGACGATGCAGTATTGTCTGGGCTCATCTCAGACTTGGAAGAGGCCGTTCAAAAAATTAATATTGTGTCTGAATATTTGATTACCGGCGGTGCTCCGTAAACGTGACAGGTAGGTTCTGGGCATAATACATACTAGAATTTTTTGCGACTGAGTAGTACTATTGTTTCCCATTTATTGAAGAAATTTTTGAGCTTCTGAGAAGTAAGCTTACTTTGGCAAACTAAATATTGTGAACTGTAGTAAGTTCGATGAATTTTTACAAGTACATATACTTTATTTTTTAAATAAAAGAAAGGATTTCCACTTGAGGTTAAGTATTTGTGATCATACCAAATTACTGAGGATAAATTTGGCAAGTTAAATAAGCACGTATAGAATTATTCTACACGTATCTCAAATTGCTGCGTAATAATAGATTTTACGCATTAGAAAACAGTGCATCTTTATTAGGCGCACAAGCAGCATATCCTGCAAATGGTTCTAAACTGAAAAGCTTTCCATTCCTGCTGACGCAATAAACTAACGCTTTTACAGCTTCATGACCCCCCTCTGAACACGTCTAAAATACCTCTCAGAGATCGAGTGATTGAGTGAGTTAAGGAGATTACGTACTTTCGTATTATTTTTGATAGATTTAAAGTAGTAACAGATTTCCAAAGTATACAAAAAGCTCAACAAGAGCAGCTCATTCATAAAAACGTTATATTATACCATGATCAATCTTCAAGTCATTCAGTCCATTCTTATAATATTTAAGAAGCAGCGCCTCATACTTAAACTAAAAAACAATGTTGGATAAAATTTTTTATCCACACTTCGAATGAAACATGACTATCGATATATAAAAATGCATTTTATTTAAGCTATTAAAATTTCTTCCCTTCAAATTTACCTTCAAATACTTTGTTGTAAGATTCAAACGTGATGCCACGACGTACGCTCAAGAGAATTTTGAAAGTATTTATAGACAATATTCGACTGAGAGTTTCAACAAAACTAGAAATTACATACTCAATCTTCCTACTGTTCGTCTCGAAATCAAAATTCTTTATCTTACATGAAAGTATTGGAAATTTAATTCGGCACCTAATTATTTGCGGGACGCTATGTCTCATAACAATTTCACAGACATTACGAACAACATATTTTATCGAACTTTCTTTGACTAATCAGACCTCATTAAATTTATTGTTTAACGAAGCAAAATTGCTCGGCTCTAAATGTCAGCAAAATTTCAATTTCCATTTTTCTTCTGCAGTAGCTTAACAAGTTTTTTAACTTTGAGTAAGCAGCACATATATCAAATTATCATGTAAATACGAGGTGTCTCAGAAAAATTCCAGTACTAGTGTCGCAAAAGTTTCATTCAAATCTTAACTACAAACTGCGAGATTTTCCTTTCAGATTAATCTAATTCCCTTTCTCAACTTTTTCTGCTACGCTTGGATGCACTCCAGGAAGAATTCTTCAGGTTTACTCAGCAGTTACATCGTCACGGCTTTTTTGCTGTCGTCTACGTCTTCAAAACGGGTCCTGTTGATGTGTTTGAGATTGGGGGAAAACTAAAAAATCTCACGGAGCCAAGTCGGGTGATTAAGAAGTTTGCTCCAGTACGGCGATGTTCTTAGCCGGGAACTTCCTGTCAGATATTCAGGGCATTGTGAGCAGGCGCGTTGTCGTTGTGAAGCAGCCATGCATGAGTTCTCGACGCAAAACTCTCGCCTCTTCTTGCGCAGCGTACGAAGTAAATGCTGCAGCATCTTTTTGAAGACACTACATCTTCATATACTCTGTATACTACAATCCCAGTAATTTTGAAGACACTACATCTTCATATACTCCGTATACTACAATCCCAGTAATTTTGATGGAGTTTTCTTCAACCAGACCAGAAATTTCAAGTTTGTTCGTTGCTCTGTGCTCATTGCTTGACAATCTAACATAGGGGAAAAGTAAAGTAAAACCCACGGGAGTAAAAACGTCTTTCAAGAAATGGACGTATATTAAAAGTATCAAGCTTTCGAGCAATTGTACGCTCATCATCAGTATCTGTAATGATAAAAAGATAGTTTTACACAAAACAAGTTTGTTTGTTCATATTCACTCGTATTATGTACAAACAATTTTTTTTTTACTCATTTCAGATACAAATGATGAGCGTAGAATTGTTCGAAAGCTTTATACTTTAACATACATATGTTTCTTGAAAGAGGTTTTTGCCCACCTTGGTTTTACTATTCTTATGTCGTCTACGCTTCCCTAAACGAAAATCAGGGGAAAAGTATATTAAATCATGTGGAAAAAAGTTCAATGGCTTCAGATGTGGAGATAAAAGTTATTCACACAAGGGTCATCATTCTGAAATGGAAAGATCGTAGCTTGCAGTTTGGATTCCAAAATAATCTTTTGGAACACTAGTCCTGGAAGTTTACCTTGACACTTCTAGTATGTAAACAATTGTAAATTTGATCGTATCTTCACTATGCAAATGTTTAAACATCATAAACGTCTCATGTGTTTTTTTCCCGCTCGTGAAATCAAGCTGCATCAAGTAAATTTCTAACAGCAAGCAATTTAAATTGCTGAAGATTTCTCCCCAAGTTCTTAAAATCTTTCCAAGCTTTCATAGAAGAGGGTCTCTAATTCTGTTATTCCCGCTACATCGATGTCTACTGTCATGAATCCCAGATTCAACAGTTGCTTTAATACCATGTAACTCTGAAGTGAAAATTTATAATTTCAGCTCATGACTTTTCCATATACAGGACTTTTACGAGTATAGTGGACAACCATGCAGTCGCGTGTACAACAGACGTCAGGTCAAATGCAGGGCCATCAGACTAATAAACTCCTAAAAATGCATTTCCTACTCCGTAATAACGACTTTTTCTTTCTGATTCTTAGTACCTCAAAGTAAGAGCTTTCAATCACTTACGCGGTGGACGAGTCATTTTTCTCTCCTGTACATCGGGTGTAGTTATAACTTCAAAGGATTCCGACTGTAACATCCGCAGTGATTGATATAAGGAATTCGTTCGTGAGATTCAGATGTTGAATGCGATTTTTGAAATCGAATTTCATAAGTAGTCCCGTTTCTTCCCTTACGCGCTTTCAGTTTTTTGTTTTCTATTCGGCTATCGCTCAGTAAATTAAGTACTCTGAGTGATATACCGGAAAATTTTGTTTCCAGATTTGTCGAATTGCTTCTCAGCTTTTCACATCAACACAAATTGAAAATATTTAGCAGCTGTTCATGACCTTATGCCTTGAGCAAATAAATGAATTATATATGTATATATATATATATATTTAGTCAATAATTTTAAAATCACTTCCATAAGCGTATGAAATTTGTGACAAGCAACTATTTAAACACGCTATAGATCACTCCCTCTCGTCTAAAACAGTTGGAACACAGACAGAAAACAGTCCGTGTTTTATTGGTTGTAAGAAAACTCGTTTTGTGTGGGTGAAGAAACGTCGTCTAGAGTGTGCTGATACTGAAGAATTCATTAGTTTCGTTTAAAATACTTTGTGCTATAAAAGCTCTACTGCTCCTGCCAGAATACATTTGCGAATTTGTTAAAGACTTCCCCTAAAAATAAAACAAATATAGAAAAGGAATAGGGGAATAATGTGAAATGGAGACAAAGGCTTGAAAAGCTCAAATCAACTAACTCAGAGCGTACTGTCATTTTACAAACACCGCTAGAGAGATCAAAGGTTATCATCTAAAACGAGGTGTTATCGAACATGCTGAAACAACATGCGGTGTTGGAAGAAACATCCTACATAGAATTTGCTCAAGAGCCTTAACAAGATCGTCTGATGAACCGGTGCCAAATAATGTTTCGAGCCGGAAACACTTTACAGGTCGAAAAAATGGAAGCCAACTGCTCACAGCTGAAAGAATTAGCAACAAAAGTTGTACGCACCAACTGTTTCTGACCAGAGAGAGAACACAATTTTACTCTACGTAGCGACGTGCTATCAAGAGAATTACAATGAGTTTATTGGATGCAAATTTAATACTACATCAACACTAGCAATATCTCTCACGCTCGCCTATACAAACAAGCTTTGACGCAAGTGAAAATCGGAGAACTTGCCCACCCACACAGTATTGATTAGGCTGGAGGAGTTATTTAGGTATTTACAATGTCACGTGACACTTTTAAGGGTCAATGACGTACTTGCGTAATTTGCCTCCCCCATTGTCCTGCCACTAATGTGCGCAGCACAAATTGCCTCGAGACGATCAAGCCACGATCCCGCTGATAAGAGCCTACGTGAATGTATGGTTTCTCTGATACTGTAGTTCGAATAGAGGTGTTGAACCGATTGTTGTGCCAGCGCTGAGCGTCTGACGGCAGAGCACTGAGGAGGCCATCCAGATGGTGGCCTGGTCCTGGAGCCAGTCAGTCCTCCCACCACAGCCCCGCTCACCAACTCTGTTATTTCGCATTGAAATCTTCAGGTGTTTTTGCTGAATGCGTTTCTTATCATTGAATGCTGCATATATGTAGTAAGCCCTCTCATAT
This sequence comes from Orchestia grillus, assembly GCA_014899125.1. NCBI lineage: Eukaryota > Metazoa > Arthropoda > Malacostraca > Amphipoda > Talitridae > Orchestia > Orchestia grillus. Next base: position 6,631 of record VOMN01052758.1, on the reverse strand, counting down.
GCATATTTATCTTTCTCGTAATAAGACGTTATTTCCCTTCCACTATGGTCACTTGACTGCCACAAATTCCAGGCCAAATCATCATAATTTATTCTGTTTGCTTCGAATCGTTAAAGTCTTTTGAAGGTTAAGTCGGGATTTTTTGACGAATGAAAAGAGCGTAATACTCATAGCAACAATTTACAAGCATATTAATGTAAAACTGAAATTTTGTTCACTCACCAACTGGACGTCTTTTAGGCTGGAATAACTTTTGGCAGTCGTCTTATTTTGTCAGATATTGGCTTATGCTCCCCGAAATCTATTAAACAACTGATAACACATCGTCTTAACTTCATGAAAGATAATATTCTTAAGAAATGAAGCGAGAACTGCAAAGCTTAGGTTATTTTCAAGTTCAACGCTTCCGTCGTGCCAAATATGTTCGTATATTACTTGTGTATGTCTCTCTGGAAGTTGCAGATCTGATCTCTTATATATAAAATTTCTCAAAATTGAATAAAAATTAACCATTGTTCACTGTTCACTGGTTTCCTTTACCACGTTTTATTGGTTCCTTGTTCATTTCTCTATGCAGTAGTTCACAGAATATTTAGACCTCACCAATAAACAAATATCAGGAGCCAAATTGTGTAACGGCTGCATTGAACCTGCAGAAAGAATACTTCCGTTCGTTCATGATGTCTACCTAAACCGTTAGTTTTGTAAACGCTCAGATACAAACACTTGCTATGACTTTGTGAGTCGGGAAGATACATCTCCAAGTGGACTGAGTAGAATCGAATCCTTATGCAAATTAGTTCACGCTGACACAACCAAGTCACCAAGGACTTATTCAAAAATACTGATCAAGTGAAATTGAGACGTTGAGACCAAAAGGATAAAGGCTTCTGATTAGGAAAAAATGCAAGAAAGTCTCAGTTTCCAATCTAAAAAAGACTATGGCCTGTTTTTTTATGTAATATAGTCAGAAGCAAGTCTTCATTCAAAATGCCTCTCTGGAGATAGATCTTCAAAAATTCGTAAGTTTCGAGGTTAATTGTAGTCAGCGTCACCCGTCATAGACTAAAGTTAATATTAGATTATTTTTCATTTATTCCTATTTTTTTGTATTTTTAGCGCTTGCTTCGAAGTAGCGTATATGTACTTTATCAATCTAGTTATTTCGGAGTATTTGGAAATGATTCATTCTTAAAATTAAATAGTACGTACATTATACACGAATTTTATCGAGATGCTGCTCTTCTCGTGCTTTGCTCATCTTTCTTCAATCATTGTGTTCCCTCTTTTTGCTCTTACCTGACAGCTATTCGCCCTTTTAGTAACGAAGGTGAACGTAGTATACCGTACCATAAACTATTTACCCAAGCATTAGGTTAAGATTCTACTTCTTCGAAACACTAACATTGCAAAATATGAAAAAGAACTATGTTTTTAACGATGGTCTTTTAAAGGTTTTTTCTTGTCTTGTCAGAACTGTAGGGCGCGTAATTGGCCAGATGTACTCGGATGACAGAGTCCTATTAGTGCAAACTTCTCCTCACTTCAAGTCCTTCAAGTCTTCATTCCTGCAAAAAGAAGAAAACAAATTCTCTGCCATTTTCGAGAAAATGCTGAGTTCCCGTTATAAATTCATGGAGGAGACCGAAAGTACCATTCGAGTCCTTACTAGCGAGACACTGATAGGAAATTTGCATCACATCTGCCATCCTGGAGTATACATCACAACTGAGACTCGGCTCACGCTCAAGAAATATGAAGCGAGGTAAGCCATTCTCTTTTCAAAAGTTTTTTACTCCTCATTAAAATGTGGAGAACTTTCAGCAATTTCCTAATCGAAGAAGCCTGATTACTAATCTGTCATTTTCATATACTGTCTTAAACGCTTGTTCATAAAAATATTGAGCAAGTTTGGCACAGCTCATTCGCACGCGCACCTCTCCCTGTTTTCCGGGAAGAGAGAAATTTTATGGCCGTTCGAACGCTTGGTGACTGGTAATGAGCTGGTATGGGTAGAGAGCAAAGGTCCACCGTGCACGACCAACTGTAATTCAATATGACCAACATAACCTTAACCAGCAACCATTAAAAAAAGTTCGTACCTTTTAGTGTCAGAAAAGGTTACAGGCTCCTTAACTTGGCCTGCCTCACCTCGAAACGAGTGCGTGGAGTTTTTTGCATTCACCCTAAATTTACACAATATTCATGTAAGTGAAGCACATTATAAGTCATTGAATCAAGATAAAGTGAGAAACAAGACTGGAACTTTACATGCAATGTGACTGTACTCATTCAGGCATTTTTTAACGAAAGAATTTATTTAAAGATCCTTTTCCACACGTTACGTAAAAATTTAATAAATTACTTACGTTTTACCAATAAGTAAAGTATCACAAAATGCTGCGTTCTATAATTATAACCGAGCTTCTTTAAAGCTATTTAGTAGTATTTGAAGTTACCAAGGAGGCCGAGTAACGGCTCTAAATGGCTTTAGCAATTCCTTATACACGCAATCACGTCACCAAGCAACCCGCCACATGCAGCTGTCTCCGTGGCAGGAAATAAAACGACAGTCAAACGCAGTGCGTAATACCCATCCAGGTGATCACTGAACAATTTTTTCTCGTTTGTGAAGCAAATCAAAGTCATATTCTACGAAGAAATACTATTTTTTGGCTTAATTTTATTGGTTTTTGTGCAGGCGGCTTAGAATAGATTAGAATGGAAAATGGCAACAGGAGCGAGCCAGGTGATCCTCTCAGGGGCCTCTACCCGAGTTTGCTGCCGTCTGAGAGCCAGGTTTGCACCGCACGGTTACATTACACCGCAAGACATCTGCACATTACCTGTTGTGCAGACGAGGACATAACATTGACGCTAACATTTTGTACCTCGTACACATTCTTACATAAAACCAACACAGTCCTCCTTCGAATAGTACTCCTACGTTGACATACATTTTGCAGTGTAAGGAGTACACCTATGGGTGTAAATCTTACGTTGAAATAGCAATCTTTTTTTTGTCCGACGCTGAATTTAATGAAGCAAAATGACATCTACCGCACACTGAGCGCGACGATCATTACGTAAATACATATGATAGCAAAAGTTTGTCACATACACAGCATTTATGTTTGTTTAGATAAATTAAGAACAAGGTAGGCATGCCACACACGTAAATGTGTTTAATTGAACGATGTATGTAAAGTAAATAAATTAAAATACAAAATGAAAAGGGAAGTGCATAAAGAAGTGGATTCTTTGATTATAGAAAAAAGGTTCCCTTCATATTGATTCACAGTGCTGAATGGAGTCATACAGAGGAAGAAAGTTTCAGATATGTGAAAGTTGGTTGAAGAGTCGCAAGTTACTCTTGCGTTATAACAGGTAAACACTGAGTAAATCTACTACTGCAAAAACATGTGCGTGCGTGAACTTTCATAATATTTGTATGAATCATAGAAACAACATTCATGGTAAAAAGAAATAATGGTCTCTCCTGCATTAAAACTTCCAATGATGTGTTGTTCATGCATAGGCCGCTAAATTGCGTCACTACGATGAAGATGTGCGCCAATGGCATGGAGCGGATCTGCTTTGAGGGCTCTCAGTTGAGGAAATTAAACAGCTTTCCGAACCACAACTGGCGACACCCCAGACTGGGAAGTTCCTGCTGCAGCGAGTGCTGCGCATTTTCGTGCGTTTTCTTCTTCTGAATGCCAACTTACTAAGAATACTTTTCACGAGTTGAATAATTTTTTGCATAGTTCCGTTTGTTTTCTGAATTGGACGAACATCAATAGAAACTTGCTAAAAATTTTGGGCTTTGTGACTTTATGACAGAAAACTGGGGCTTCTCTGTATCGCGATTACTGAATAGGGATACTTTTCTCATAACTGCAGGGAATCTTGATGAAATGTTATGATCGGGCGGACGAGGTTATGCATCTATTTAGTGATAACATTCAAGTATTGTAAATTAAGGTAATTGTATCTATAATACTATAGTTCTGTGACATAGCTGAAAGTTTGTGTAAATGTATGATACGAATAAATATACTACAAATCCACATAGGACACGTATACAGCTCCAGGCTATTGAGGTACTAAGAAATAATACGAAAATTCAGCCGTTTGTGACCCGCCTTCATGCACGGGAACCGAAACCAAAGCCTCATTATTTTGTACAATAACCAGGCTCATACGAGAAGGTCCAGGGTTGTACAGCATACAGCACTGTCTTATTCGCCTCTCATTAACCCGGGAAAAGGAGACTGCGACATAGTTTCTTTGCAGGATTGTAATTTTCACTGAATAGGCTATGGGAAACCAGGCCGCAATTGGACACATTGCATCGCGCCATTTTGCTTTCCATACTGTACAACGCGATGACACAATTTTACATGAACTAAGTATTTGAGGAAAAATTATTTTTGCACATAATATTGAAAATCTTCTACTCTTATTCGGCTTTTATGCGAGAGTAAAATGTATAGAGTGGGCTTGGAAATCGTCAAGTATCGAAGACCTAGTGTAAGAATAGACGGCTTACGTGTTATACATGAATCAAAATCGAACGAAAAAAAACATTAGGCAACGCTATGATAAGCTATTACATTTTTACGAACTCTATAGTAAAGGCCTCTGTAGAAAATTTAACGGTGGAAAATCAATTCATTGAACACTTCCCAGGCAGGTTTCCCGACTCAAGTAAATAATTTTCAGATGACCTTTGGTGCACTGAGTGAAAGAGTGCACTCCGGAGGTCTGAGAGGGGTCACAGAGAACCGAATGAACTCTCTTCAAATTATTTTTTGCATATTGAAATCTAACGAGTTCAATCGTTCAAAGTTCATAAATACAAGTTTTGCTAAAATTGAGTTCACTCATCTTTACCGGGTAAAGGGTAAGTCCCAAATCCGTACCCATCTCATTGGGTTACTCCAATAATTTCTGTCACTTTTTATACTGTATTTTCAGAAGAGCTTTTCGAGAGCTGAGGTATGGGTTGATGTATCATTTTGTTCGGAAAATAATGGCCGATTTCAGACCAAATCTTTTAATAATCAAAAAAGCGACATTTGATGTTCAAATTAGTCAAAATATGAACCTTTAACAGCCTTGCATCTTCACCATCTATCAAGAAGATCATTTATGTCACGTTGATAAAACTCATGTGACTCAGAAGCTAAGAAATCTCTGAAGGCAGATTCGACCTCGTTTTTGCTTCTGAAAATTTAGTTGCTCAAAAAACAGTCCAAATGTTTGAAAAAATCGTAATCCGTGGGAGAATTATCATGAGAATAATGAAGATGGATGTGGTAAAGTTAGTTTCATATTCCAACTCATTGAGCTTCTGTAAAGTCATTCTTGCTTTTTGATGTTCATTGAGTTCGAGTTCATTAAGAGCTCTTTGAGTTCCCATTTGTCGAGCTTTTGATCTTGCCGATTTGCTTCAAATACTCAGGCACGGTTGAAACGCTGACACCGAGTGGCTGTGGCATTTCCCTGACACTTTGTTGTCGGGTTTGCTCGACAATCCCTCTCAAATCTTCATTCTGAAGAATGGGTAACCGTTTCTTACCGTCTTCATCTTTGAGGCTCTCATCTCCTCCACGAAACTTTTAAAACCATCTTCGTACTGTTCTTTCCCATGTGCTATCTCCCCACGCCTTATTGATGTCACTTGTTGTGTCTTCTCCCATGCCTTATTGATATCACTTGTTGTGCCTTCTCCCCACGCCTTAATGATGTCACTTGTTGTGCCTTCTTCCCACTCCTTTTTGATGTCACTTGTTGTGCCTCCTCCCTACGCCTTAATGATTTCACTTGTCGTGTCTTCTCCCCATGCCTTATTGATGTCACTGGGGCCTTCTCCATGCGCCTTAATGATGTCACTTGTCGTGCCTTCTCCCCATGCCTTATTGATGTCACTGGTGCCTTCTCCATACGCCTTAATGACGTTTGCAGTAGTTACATAGAGCAGAATTGTTGCCGATCGTGACTCCATGCAGGAAAAGTAAACTGGAATCTTCTTTTTCATGTTCAAAATTGTGGGCTATATTGCTCATGAAATGAGTTGACTGAAGAGTTAATAACTTGATGAACTAATAATCTTCATTCTTTATCCGAAATATTGGAAAAATTCTTTGGTAAAACTAATTTAAAATATACGACCTAAAATCGGATATTATTTGCCTAACAACCTAAGAAATCCTCATTACTATATATACGCGCTTAGTTTGCTCTGTATAAGAAGCGATGAACTCCTACGTTGCTTTCTTCCGATCCAGCAAAGTTAATGATAAGATCTGTTTTAGCCAAGATCATCACCATGCAGCGTCATTGCTTCTTAGTGCTTCTCACACAAATCAGCGATGACTAACGCATGCTTTCGAATTTTGTCAGTCACTGGAATCAAGAAAATTCTTCAACAGTCTGAATATTTCACGCTTTGGTTCTAGCCTCACGAAGAAGTTTCTATGATAACCGCTTCTTCCGTTTCATATTGAATTTAATTTTCCATTGCCATTAAAGTTCTTTATTAGTTTTGCTAAGCCAGGAAATATGCACCATCATATGTGGCAGACTGCGCCAGGTGATCGCGGGAAAACATGCGGATTAAACCCTA